>JBCAUG010104611.1:0-21703 GCA_038406175.1 Haplosyllis leylae | reverse complement strand
CAATTTAATAACATATCACCAGCTCAATCTCTCACTGTTTAAATCAGCACAGGTCCCATGGACCTATTTTTTCTCTTGCAGGGAACTGAATGAAAACCATATTTCATGGACCGTAGAGGACATGAACGAGGCCTTTTCAGGAATGAATGCTCTAACTCGTCTCGATCTCAGCTCCAATAGAATCAGAACAATTTCTAAAAGAGCCTTTGCTGGGTTGGATTCACTGCGGCAGTTGAATTTAGTAAAGAATGCCATCAGTACCATCACCAGCAATGCATTCTCATCACTAGAGCAACTTCAAGAGCTGTAAGTGGCTTCAGTTTAGTTCGTCATAATTTGATTGATGTTGAAAGCAAGTCTTTTGCCAGAAAAACATCAAGTGACAGAACTGGTGAAATAAAAAAATAAATCTCTTTTTTGTAGCAAAATGAATTCTTCTAACTTGATCTGTGACTGTCAGTTGTCCTGGCTGCCTCGCTGGTTGCGGGATAAGGGTTTTGAGTCGATGGTTTACCTGCGCTGTGCGCATCCAGAATTTCTTACCAATCACAGTATCTTCGAGGTGCAAAGAAACGAATTTGAATGCGGTAAGAATAGGATAAAGAGACACGGTAGTGATAATACATAGCTGAGCAAAATATTATTGCAGGAGACATTTTAGTGAGACGTCAAGCGTGATCCATTCATGCTCATTGAAATAAATTTAAAATACTGCTGGTTTATTACAGAGGATTTTCCCAAACCGATTATCATAACCCACCCTGAAGATCAGTTTGCGTTGAGAGGGGCAAACGTATCCATGAAGTGCGCAGCAGCAAGTACGAGCACCAGTGTAGCAATAGAGTGGAGGAAGGACAACATACTTGTCCCAGAGCAGCATGTTAAGAACACGGGTATGCACAAAAGTCCGTTATTTAGATTTGCAAACAGCATGGACGTTTTCTAATGGGGGAGTACAGTGTTTTAAATTAAATCATAATTATGGAAATGGATATTATTGTCCAATAATTGAATTTCTTTTCCATTCGTAGCAACAACAAACGATGGCGACAGTAACATCTCTCAGTTCACGTCTGTATTGACTCTGATGGAAGTCAACGATTCTGTGGAGGGCAAATACCAGTGCATCATATCTAACCACTTGGGTTCCGTGCACAGTCGCAAAGCGCAGATCACTGTTTATGGTGAGAAAAACAAGACTTCAAATGTTCTCGTTAAAATTCAGAAAGTAATATAACACGAGAAAAGAATTTTCATTTGACTGGAAAATTTTCTCTGAAGAGTGAATATTTTATTTTAATTCATGGAATGAGAAATCTGATGATGGAGTCAGCAGATATCAGTACGTGTGATCGAGAAATCCTTACAAGCAAATAAAATCCACTGTTTCCTTTTCAGTATTCCCATCATTTAGTAAGACTCCGGATGACGTGACAGTACGTGCTGGCACTACGGCGCGTCTGGAGTGCGCAGCGCAGGGGTACCCGGCACCGCAGATCGCCTGGCAGAAAGACGGTGGAGATGACTTCCCAGCTGCGAGAGAGAGACGCATGCATATCATGCCCAACGATGACGTCTTCTTCATTGTTAATGTTAAATCGTCAGATCAAGGAGTGTACTCTTGTACTGCTACAAACGAAGCTGGTACAAAAGTGGCCAACGCCAGTGTCAATGTATTAGGTAAGTTCCTATAAAATGGACCTTTTCTGGAGGTGGTGGTGTTTTTTTACAATCAGTTGCATATGAAAACCATGCTGAAATTTAATTAAAACCACGTTGAAATCAATTGTCTAGTCATTATTTGGTTTTAGTGGTCCCGTAGATTGTGATCCAGGACACCAAACACTGATCATGAATCAGAATTTCACTAATTTTTCTGGCAGATAGAAAAGGAACTATGTTTAAATGAATGCGTTATTTGTTTTTTTCCCTATTTCAAAGGAAATTCTCAAGTAATTTGGAATATTTAAACTGTTTCAGAAACACCTGCTTTTACAAAACCAATGGAAGACATGTATGCTGAGGAGGGTAAGACCACTGTGCTCGAGTGTATGGCATCTGGATCGCCAAAACCGAAGCTGGAATGGCAGAAAGATGGGGAAGAACTGGAAGTCTCTGATAGACACTTCTTCACAGCCGATAATCAACTGTTAATCATTGTTCAGACAAAACCATCAGACGCTGGAATGTAAGTTCATAAAAACTCAACACATGATTGGAAATTGGTTCTGTAATATTTTAATCAAATAATATTGATCTTCGATACATACAGCTGAATGATTATTTTTTGGTAACAGATACACGTGTATAATGTCGAACACGTTGGGTACGGAGCGGGGAACGTCCTCGGTGACTGTCATATCACTAACACCCAACGCAGATAATGTGTCCAGTGGGCTGGACGATGATTCTACAACAACGGGTATTATTATAATCGCGGTAAGTTAATGTGTACAAAAACGTGGTTATTTTTAGTCTCTCGACTCCCAGAAGATAGTGTATTTTGGCAATGTGATGTTTGGTTCAGTGGAAAAATTGCGCCTAAACAGAATGATTTTATTCGTAGGTGGTGTGTTGCGTAGTGGGCACCTCCTTGATATGGGTGATTATTATCTATCAAACCCGTAAGAAAACGGAGGAGTACAGTTCCACACCAACTGATGAGACAACGTTGCCAGGAGAAATGAACACTCCCTATCACGCTGGCTCAGAGAGATCTCCTCTGGCTAATTCTTTCGGAAGTAAGTAGCATTTCAGAACTGATTGGCCGAAATTTTCAAATGTTTTTTTTTAAAAAACCCTGAAAACAAACTAAAAGGACCAAAAAATCGTGAAGAGCATTTTATAATTGTAAGTTTTCGTATATTTCAGAATATACTGGAGTTGATGTTGCAGAACATGAAAGTTTACGAAGACTTTACGGAGGGGATTATTCTAAAGCAAGGCTGGCAGGTTTTTATCCCTCCGATGGTGAGGACGAGCCTCACTCAGTGACAATGCCTCTAACAGGTGGCGCTATTGGTGGTGAAGACAGTGGTAATGAAGCTGATGGTGTTGGAGCTTTACATCGATTGCATGCGAGTGACTCCGACATGACTCACAGTTCTTCGCCTTCCACAAGGTCCACGCAGAGCACAGGAGTGCTCCACACCTTCCATCCCAACGGTCCTCCCAGTCATTCTCGACTGACTGCATCTTGTTCAGCTTCACCTGCCCGTGATGTTGGATGTCCCACGGCAGCAGTTGCCGTCGTGCATGCCATGCCTCATTCAGGGGCGTCTCGTCCACAGTGTGTTACGCACACACTAGACGATTCATTACACAACCCTAGACCACCTGATACAGGACAAGCCCCTTTAGGTAAGTATTTTCTTTGGTTAATTCTGAAAATGACTCAATCTCGACATATGTGTTGTCCACTTTTCTCAAATTGTAGAAGAACAATATAAAAAAGTTTTCATCCGTAATTTTAGGAGTGTATGAAAATGTACACAGCACAGATTCAGGTTATGCCACATTCCCTCTCGGCACCTCACTACGTCGCAACAGCAGTGATAACTCGCTTCCCAAAGGTACAGTAGTCTTTTTCAGTTGTTTGATCCTCTTTATCGATAAGTATAAATCATAGATTTGAAAAAGTACATAAGGTTCCATAGGAATTACTTTTAACGGTATTATTTTTCTCACTATTTTAGATTGTGGATATTCAGGTCATGGAAATGGACGCCCAGTATCCACGTGTTCCTCACCGGAGTCGTCACCTGTCAACACTCCCATGTCATCATCACATAACCATCATCACCATCAACCTGTACATTGTCATTATCATCCTCCCCACAGAGACACTCGTCATCAGTATGGTGATGCCATAACTCACCACTACATGCCAAACAAGTCATCTTCCCCAAACGAACCGATATCCACATGCCAAAGGCGCTTACCTCCTCTACACGATCCTTCAGGCGGAAGGACTTCTGATGGGGAGCAGGACAGTTGTGATGGGGTGTATCCCCCGCCCCCACAGTATGACAATACATCACAGACGTCGGATCTGACGTCATCTCCTCAGTCAACGCCACCGCTTCAGTCGACCCCACCACTAGAAGCGCACACACGGACGTTTGATTATAGCAGCTCTCACCCTGTGCACAGTCGTTCTCAACACACAGCTGTTGTATCCTGATAAATACTGAGTTACATACAAGGGAAAATAGTTCAGTTGAAGAAAACTGGGTTATGCTACTGTTGTGAATCCATGGAGATAGGACTCTTGCAATTGGGAACAGCAAGAATGATTCTTCACCATGGTGACACAAAAAGCTGCCAAACGGGTATTGCTGTTACTAACACTGTAGATGTAATTAGTAGTAAAGACTATACAAAAGCAAGACAAAGTAACTATTTAACGGTGATTCTGGAGCATGAATCCCCTCAAAAAAGACGCAACAATAAGTAAAATTTTTTGGTCACTGTAATATGTCATTGAATGAGGTGCTCGTTGAAACGCACGAAAGACAGATCTGCTACACATTTGATGCTATACGTGGATGCTGCGCCTAGTTACAGATAACACAGTAAAGTATAACAGAGCACAAAGAAGCTACACTATAAATGCTATATGTTCGGGAAAATTTGCTAAAGTGGTCGTGCCAAATTAGTAGAGAGCAGTGTGGGTAAGTGGTTAGATGTACTTAAAAAATCATGTGCATAAAATGCAAGGTACTGATATGTCCGGCCATTGAACTTTTGTAATATAATCGTGCTTCCGCAAACATTAACCAGGTGTTTATTTATCACCTGTCTCATAACGTTATTGTTAAAAACGAAACACGATTTTTGGTGGTGGATGTACGCATCCTGGAAATTAGAAATGTTTGCCTGAAATCATTTAGAAAGCCATTGAAATTTCTTTCCAGCTTGGGACTTCCAGTTGTAAGTTTTATGCCTACCTCGATTGTGTAAATTATGGAAAATATCTATATCACATGTGTATTTATGTGCATTTGTTGGAACAGAATTGGACAACATGATGTGAAAAGCTGGTTTAATTTTAACTCAAATACATCAGATAAATATTTACACCACCAAAATTCAGTTGCTGTAAAATATGAGAATTATTTTATGCAATTTGCGTGTCAGTATTTTTCTAATTTGATACTTCAGTAATACTTTTTTATAGCATTTACCAAGCAAAAGTAGAAATACTCAGTTTTTCTTTCCCTCTATAAAGTGGGAAGTAATATGGAATTGTTCAGTGAACAAATAAAACCAAAACTAATTGATGCAACAGTGAAGATTATTAGCAGTTATTTTACATTTTACCACTTGTTACTTTCAACACCAAATTTTGAGGATCATGTTATAATCTGTTTTTATAGATCGAAAGCAAAATTGGTTACGGTTTAAGTTTGTCCTTTTACCCTGAATTTTATTTGTAAATATTAATTAGGGAGAAACGTCGTGCCATTAGATTGTAAAATGTTGTTTAACAAGTAAATTCACACATTTGCGTGGTAAATATCGCCAATGAAAACGAAGGAAAGATAATACATGCAGGTGCGTGGATCTATTTGTATTTTCTGGAATATATTTATTATTGTACATGTTTCAAGAAATGTGTGTGTCTATTTCTAAAACAGAATTTGTATATTATGCGGTCAGTACAATAAAAAGTACCAAAACGCAAAACTACTTTATATTTCCTTTGATTGCTAGGTTTGGGCTAGCTTAAAAAGGCTTTGTGCTCAAGTTAAATGATTTTGATTCTGGCTTCGAGGTACGATTTTTTTCATTTATATCATAACTACAATTACAACAGTTCACCTTTGTACCAGAATATTTTCTGGGGTTTAGGTTATACCATATAGATATCCCTGAAAAAAAAATCTGAAATTATTTTGAGTGTCCTAATGATGTCAAACTTTTATTGGATATCTGTGGAAATCCTCGGCGAACTTAATTTTTACGATGATTGAGAACGGAGCTGCTTTCTCTTCATGGTATGGTCTGCAAGATGTTTATTCTGCCTGGTGATGTCTCCAGACCACACTGCCAAGTAACCGTTTAGATCCCCGTCTACAAAATCATAATTTTTTTTTGAAAAACGTACACAGGCCAATTGTCAAGTGACCCAAGCATAAGACAAACTCTCCGTAATAAGAATGCCAACATTCTCAACTTTTTTTTATCTCTGCCATTAAAAATCAACAAGTCCAATAAAGCATGTAACCTTGAAACGATCCTCATATACCCCTTGATTTCTAATTTACGAACATCAGTTGGTGCAAATAGAGAATGCCAACATTGCCAAATTTGTGTGTTTGTGAAAAACTTGATTAGTAAGTATCACGGACCTTGTGAACCATTGTTTCCATTCTCTAATGAGATGAATCCCACACCAAGAGTCAACAAAATGCTCTGTCCACCTGCAAAAATCAACTCTGGTATCGGTATATTTCATTAAAAGTATTGAAAGGGCTATATACCATTACATTACTCTAGAAAATTTGAGATACCTGCTGTGGTTGTCAACAGACACCTGACGGGTCCAGTAAAGCGGTGTAAGACTAGAAGCGTGTTGTAAGTAGCACTTTCCAGTGCCACGATGTGGCCACTGGCACTGCCCAACCACAGCTCCGGTGCACTAGATGGAGCCAGCAAACTGGTTATGCGGTACTCAAACGAATCACCCACACTGAAATAAAATGCAGTGTTTTTTTGTTTGAATATCTTCAATAGCAAAAGTGACATTGTTTTTGTCATCACATCAATTTTTAGAAAAACAATTATTCTGTGGTATCATGAAAATTATTTTATTACTTCTTCAGGTATTTGTGCAGATTGAATGATTGTCTGTAACGTTTCTTGGGGACATTCCACATCTGTACTGTTGGCTGGTTTCTCGTTGCTATGTGAACCTGGTTGTTACGGACGCACATGTGACTGATCTGACGGCCAACAGTACCCGGACGGCCTTAGAAAAATATAAATTTATATTTGGCATGGAATACTAGAACAAGAGAAAGGAAAAATGAATATATTTTCAACTGATCGCTTGTACACACCAAGTTTGGAGATATCCCATGAGGTCTCATGTGGAAGTCTGGCTTCAAATTTTCTGACATAAACACTGGTACCACTTGTTACGTAAACCCGTTTCTGATTGGTTAACACATTGATACTCAAGACAGGAGAGGCGTTCTCGGATTGGCTAAGCCGGATGTACCTAATTTGGGTACTTGGTTGTGTCTAAAAATAAATCAGTAAATAATAAAATCAAAGAAAGGGGTGAAAATTGAATCACGATCATTCCCGCAAATACCCAGTGGGACAATGGTAGGATGGGAAATTGTATTTTGAAAATACTGGCAACACACAAATTTCTTTGATTTGAATAATGTAAGCAGAGAACAAGAAATATATCGTAAAGTGTATGGATTCACTACAATGTAGTGCAGTAGTTTTATGTATAAATTTAGTATTGTTGATGATTGCTGGTCAAGACATCAAATTGGTTACGGGAAACAATGGAGCCATTTTTTTCGTTACAATTATATTACATATTTTAGTTTTGGGACTAAATAAAACAAACTCT
The DNA here is from genome assembly GCA_038406175.1 of Haplosyllis leylae. Lineage (NCBI taxonomy): Eukaryota > Metazoa > Annelida > Polychaeta > Phyllodocida > Syllidae > Haplosyllis > Haplosyllis leylae. Next base: position 14,109 of record JBCAUG010104611.1, on the reverse strand, counting down.
TCATTGGATATTATGTACTGCCTAACACCTTCACTTTCGATGTGTTTCTCAGCAGATAATCATACCCTCTTGCTTGTGTTTTAACCATTACGCTGATTATGACCAGAACGTTTTCAAAATTTTGCCCAGTAAAGTGGCCTTTTGTAAAAACGTTTCAGATTCGGAAAGGAGTTGGTGGAGGATTTGCTTAGAAAGTCCTACTGCGTGAACGCTAGAGGCATACCGCCCACACCACACATATGTAGAGGGAAGGGAAGGGGAGGGGTACCCTAGCAAAGTGACCCTACCCCCTCCGCCTACCCCAGACCTAACCTAGCCAGGGGAAGGGTCACTTGGCTGGGGTATCCCCAATCCTCACCCAGACGGGACCTGGACAGGACCTGCCCAGACAGTATCTGGACAGGAAGCACCCCTCCCCGCAGACAGACAGGTGTAAAAACATTACCTTGCCGCATCGTTCAGGTGCGGGCGGTAACAACACAGTAATCTTAGGCAACATTCATGTCGAGTAGATCACAATTAGAAGGACATGAGGAATTTTATGGTAACTATTTCAGACGTTCAGTATTTTCTCATCAATTGAAAAAAATTGCCAGTGAAATCAGGTAAAGAACAAAAAAGACTGGTGTTTAAAGCCTTTCTTTCGTACTTGTTCCAACAACATCCCATACGAATACCGCAGTTATAATTAGTCGTACACTGTATGTGTATGTGTATGGAAATGGTGGGTATCAAACGGAGGAACATTCATTCATTGCTGTTGCAAGGCGGACACAGACACAATTTTAATCTTAGTTGATCTATTCGTTTTGGTAATTTACTTACCAGGGGATGAAGGGGGATGTTGTTTATTGTGGCCAGTTTACCATCAGCGAGTCCAACGATCAACATCGCCCTCTGTTCATTCCTGCGCGAAAAAAAAGATTTTTAGACAAAAATGTTGTTGTAGAGAAGGATGGGGCAGTGGATGATTCCACCCACGGGAGAATGTCACCTTCCCCCTAAATTGTGGTCAGATCTATGTCCGTTAACTTCTGAAATTAGTACTGCAAAACTTCCAGATGTTTCTTACCTCTTGACGACGCTCACACAAACGACGGCATCGGAAAGACTGGCGAACAGAACGTTGGCGACCCTGGTGTCAGCATCACACAACCAGAGCTCTCCACCCTGGGTCCCAAGTACTAGGTGAGAATTCCCCAACCCTGCCATGCAGAGAATCCGTCCACTATCAAACAACATTCCCTGGACGAAACATAAAATAAAATACAATGTTACGATATTCATTTGACCGTTGAAAACATGCCTCAGCCAGTTTAATGTATTTACCTTACCTTTGGAACCTGTGTGTGAGATGAAAGGTTAAGAAATGAAAGCTCTGTGCAACCCTTAGTACCACTGCCAATACAGACATCTTCGGATTTTCTGTCATTGCCCTGGAAACAGAAGAAAGAATTATTTGGGTAACAAAAACTATTAGTTCATCAGAAATAATAACGCATTCCTTACACTATCACAAGAGCATGGAAAGGCATTCTAACTTTGATGCTTGAAGTAAGATAACACACAAAACCACAGAAATAATTTAGAAGAATATTCCATTTGTATAAAAAGCAAAATTTTGCAAAGTAGGCTAAATAAAATGAAATGAATGAAAGGCAAGCGCATCTTTATTAGAATTATATTCAACATTTTGTTCCCAATAATCCTTTGAAACAGGGCAAGGTAATCTTTACACAGTTGCAAAAAGTTTTAAACATCGCAACTGCGGTAACACTTGTGCTTCTTCTTTCTGTAGTATTCTCGCAAATTGGTGTTTTGCATACTTCCGTATACTTGCGTAATGCCCAATTTTCAGTGGCTTCTCTTTTGAATTGATGTCAGAGTGGTTTATTTGAAAATTCACAGATTGTCAGGGATTGTTTGCGAGAAAGCAACCGCATATCAAACTTTTGTTGTGTGTTCAATAAATTATCTTTAATGTCCATTCACACTGCCAGAGACCGATACCGAGACTGAGATAGATACCAAGAACAAGTCCGCAGAATCCAATGGGAATCTGTGTTGTCTCTGCAGTGTGAACACATGCCCACAATCCTACACAACCCATTTTTTATTTGTCTCATTTTCGGTCTCGCTGTCGGGCAGCTAGTGTAAACACACCATAAGGGCCGAAGAGGAAAGCCAATGCAACTATTACTTCACGATGTCATCCAACAAATGAGTGCCTTGTGTGTTCATGACAAACAAAACTGAATACACTGGATTTTGTAACCACCCATGTAAATTGCCACCCTGGGCCAATGACAAATGGATCTCCACAACAAGAATGCTTTTATGATATTCAAGTAACGTTGTCAGGTTGTGGTACTTTTTCCAAAGTTGGTGCTGAAACCTTCATACATCACTGCACGATGCTGTAAACAGCCAGGACCATTCAGAGCAGAACCATAAAAACAGCAGCGAAAATTTGGAATTGTCGCCGAACAGAAATAGCAACTGGTAGAAAAATTTCCCACAATAACGATTACATCCAGGCAATTGCGACTCGTCACGAAGGAGTAACATTGTATTGGATGTAAAATAATCAAAGTTGTAGATTTTATACTGGTAAGTACAATTTCCATAGCATTTGAATTATATATTTGAATGTTTGGTGTTGGTCTAAAGGAGGAGTGTCTGTGACTGCTAAATTATCTTTTTTTACAAGTGGCAGTTATAAACGACACAATTATAGCTTTGTGAAAACAAAAATTACAAGTGACGCAGTTGCGAAAAGTATACAATAATTTCCATATAGTAAGGTACGTTACGGAATTGTAGAAACAGAGAAGTCTAACAACCAACGTATATCCTTTGATTATTGTTTTATTTGTCTTTTCTTTTTGTGCACATTTCTTCAATGTTTGCAAAAGTGTCGGCAACACCAGCACAATGGCAGAAGACGAAAAGAAGAGACCAGGAGAAACAGCAGCGGAAGCTGAAATGAGGTTTATTGAAGCCGGCAGTCTGGATATGGAAAACCGAGATCCCAAAAATCTGAACAGCCATATCGCTGTGAGTGAAACAAGTAATATGTCTCATTCGGGTTTTCGTCATGAGGGAATCTGTCAGATATTCCAGATTAACACATGAATATTCCCTGTTTGCACTTGCAAGTAGAAGGTAGGCCTGTTTAAATGTGCATTCCGGCAAATGTCAGCTACAAAAATTGGTCTAAATCTGTAACATTTGTGCTTTGAATATGCTTAAAAATGAGGTCTGGAATATCTGGCAGAACTGCTTACTGCGAAAATCTCAATTAGCAAGTTTACGAGATGTCCAATTTGTTTCATTAGTACAGGATTCTACATGGACAAATCCTGATAAAATAGCTTGGTGCCGCTCATTTATACCCACCGAGGACTGGGAACTAGTTAGGTCGGTGTAGTGTAATCCACTTTCAGTGAGGATACATGATTTCTCGTTGGGGGAGGGCCGCCAACCCCGAGGTGGGGGCAGCAGCCTATTATTTGGCCAAAATTTCCGTAAAAACTGCATGAAAATGAAATTGGACCTGGAGGGGTGAGGGCGCGCGTCCCTGGCGCACCCCTCCTTGGACCCGCCAATGGTTTTGTATCCGTCTGTTTGGGGACTGAGAAAAACTGCTGTCCGCAAACAGACTTGAGTAGCATTTTGCCAAGTTTTACTCTAAATTACATTTGAGTGAGATGGACTTAAGCAAAGTGGCCAGCAGATATGCAAGAAGTCAAGGGCTAAAATTTTTTACGTCTCAAAAGTCAAAGCCACTGCTATAAACACATTTTAATATTTTCAGTACGGTTTTCATGATGTTATTGGTGAGCCAGAGTCAGCTCACAGTGCGCCTGCTGTCTGGATCAGGGCTTACAAATGTTTCAATGGAAGTGCTAATTTTTGTTACATCTTCCTGACGTAAGTTCCCTCTTTTACATTTTCTTTCTGACAATTTAGTACGTGTATTCCCTTATCACAGTCACTTACTGTGGCAAGATTGGACGTTGTCACTTGGTGCCCTTACAATTTTAGTAAAAATGTAATAACAACATTTCAATTCTGAATCAGGGTTTTTTTTGCAAAAACTTCGCCGTGCCCTAAAGTATTCAGTTTTTATTTCCAGTTATCTTTGTGCCATACCTGCCGCCTGTTGTTGGGGATGTAATTTGGCTTGTTTGGCATTTGAACATATTTGGTGCCTCACACCTTCAATAAAATATTGCAAGATCAACCTGTACCCACTGATGCGTCTGTACAGTTTTGCCATACAATGCGTTTGTGTGCCATTCTTTGAAGCGGTGGCCCTAGTCTTCAGCAAAGTTGGAATCCATAAGGTCGACCAGCCACCCCAGTACAAGAGCCGACATGATGAGTTTGAAGTTATGATGACTCAAATCTAGATTTACTTTCTTACGGCAATGGAATTTAACAGCAGATACAACGACAAGTTCAAAAGTCACACAAAGACCACCTCATCAAGTCCGTCGCAAGATCGCACATTTGGAACATCGCGTATAATCTGTCTCATTAACCATTGTAAGAATTATTATATTGGGACTGGCTATGATTCTGAATGTACGCACAGCCAAAACTTGAATCACTTAGCGTCGGTGTTGGAAAGGAGCTTTCTTATTTTCTCTGTTTTTCTTTGACCTACAATGGTTCAACATCACCACCACAATCGTGGCAAAAAACAACAGAACGGATATTGCTTCAAGGGACTAATTAAAGAATCCTCATATCGCACAGAATGATTGAGCCATATTTGGTATGCTGCATGGAAACATTTACCAGAGTTCATAACTTTGAATGTTAGGACAAACAAAGCCATTTGCTTAAAAACTGTTGCAAAAGTGGATTTATCAAGGCACTACAACTTCATTGGCTTTTCTGTTCAAGTGAACATATTGCTTGAAACATTTATGTATTTTATCTGCTCTTGCGAATTTGCCTTATTTCTGAAATTAACTGAGACGATTGCAAAAAATAAGATATGTTTGGAATTCTACGCTTTGGTCAAATAAAGATGACATGGACTGTTATTGTTCAGAGGAGGCTGTAAGCTAATTGCACATATCTGTCTAAAATCCTTGTGTATAAAAACACAGAATTACCTTAATATATCATTTAAAAAGTCGCAAGTTGAGGGAATGCTGGTAAAATATTCAGGCTGCTGTAACAGAACTAACTCAAGAATAAAATATAAAATTGCAAGTGATCAAATCAAAAGGTAGGCCAAATTACTAAGATTTCTAAAATAATTTTAGGAATTGTTGGAATGGACTTAGATTTCTATGTCGTGAACCATGCCTTGTATACTCATTTAACGTGTCAAAATAATAGATCAAAAATATAAGCTGAGACTTACAACCGAAAGTATACATTTAATAATCACACAATAGAATACTCTTATGTTCTTTCCGTCATTACCCTCAAGCAATGGCAATGTACCAAAAATGGTTCACCTGGACATTTGGCAGTTTGTATGAATACATTTTATGGAGTGATGCTCATATTCTTGTGTCCCTTTGGGTCTGATGAAAAAGGCGCATTCAGTAAAACTTGTAAATATTTTTATTCCCTTTAATTTAAATTGCAGCTTATGCTAATTCTATCTGGATCATTGACAGTTGTTGCCACAACTAAGCAGTGCTCTCACTATGTGCATTTTAAAACACAGGGAAGATCCAAATTGTTTACTGTGCTATCCCCCCCCCCCCAGAAATTATTATTCACAACCCCTACGTTTTCCAAAGCAGCTTTGTAACTTGCTATTCTGACGAAGCCTGAATTCCTGATAGAGTACTTCTCAGTGTATACAAACAAGAAACAGAACTCCAGGGTGCGATCCTTGACCTTGAGAACGAGCAAATCAGGGTTTCTTTACCGTAGCTTTGCCTCTGATGATTTCGTATTTCCAGATTTGTTTCAGAATCTACTGTCCTTTTTCAGTAGATTTTACACGAAGATAATCTTTTTGGGACTACCGATATACTAAACTTGAAACTGAAATGATGCAAGTTCATTTTTCAAATCTAGATTGATAAAGCAGTAATGATTCAAAAATGACCAAGTCCAAATATCTTAAAAATTAGAAATAATGGAAATATTGATGCAGTTTATTCTAGGTGTCAGATAAAGGCTCGTTCACACTGCGATTTTTTCTGATTGCGACTGCGATTTGTTTTTGCTTACAATGGGCTGTATAGGAGCTGGTGATGTTGTCGCAGTCGCATAGTGTGAACACTTCCATTGAGTCCTGTACAACCCATTTGTTGCAACAAGAGGAATCGCAGTCGCAATCAGAAAAAAACGTACAGTGTGAACAAGCCCTAAAACGTAACATTTCGTGAAGGATTGAATGATGAAGAACTCCGGTAGAGGTTGTGGGATTTGGGCTGATTACATAGTTTATTTTGTGGTGCATCCTCCGAGCATCAAGGTAAATTATACGCGGTCAAGGCTAAGGTAATTGAATATATGCGGAGAGTCAATAGGGATCTATATATACTATACAGGAATACATTCTGTTCTCTCATCAAATTAACTACAGTGAACCGCTAAAAGGACTTATAGTCTTCTTTATTTGATAAAGGTAGGCTCAGGAAACTCTTCCATTTGTTCACATATAGTATACTTTTGTTTAATTAATGATGGAAAAGATATGAAAACACAGTCGACAAATTGTTTCAAAACCAGGGCTGTGTAGTCATGTGAGATTCAGCATTCATGGCATTGTAATGTAAGTAAATAATATATGCATATTTTGTTAATAGTTGATTCCACAACTGAAGCAGCTGTGTTAATTTGCTTAAACAATTACCGGTACAATCGAGATTAATATTCACAAGTTTGGTACGCACCAAAGTTATTACTGAAATACATACAAAAAATTACAACAACGATTAGTTGTTTCCACGCCTCACTTTTTGCAAGTAAATCTTAGCTGAATAGCATCATTATCTCAACTTTGCAGATCAGGATATCGTTTGGAGCAATCGTTGCATGAAAATTCCTTCGTGCAACCTGGTGAGAAATTGTTGCGGAATTAGTCAGGAAATCTAGTAAATGATCGATCGCATGCAATTGTTTTTGTTTAAAAAGCAACTTGAAAGAGAAGATGATGTCCGAAGATGATAAACCAAAACCAGTTGGAATGGCTGCAGGGACTGAAGTCAAATACAACAGAGGCAATGCTGACAATCTGGATATGGAAAATCGAGATCCTAACCATCTTAATAGTCATATTACTGTGAGTACAAATGTAATAATTGATTGTACTTTCACATTTACATGATAATAAGAACCAGGGCCTAAAATCTTATAGGAAATGCATGTGCTTGTCCTGGGGGTCTCAATCGAATGCAATAGAGGTATCTAAACTTGACAGGAGGTAACCTAAACCACTGCAGTTAATTGAAAGTCGAAATTAATGTTCAAACTGAAAAAAAGTTACAGAAGAAAAGAACACAGACACGAAGCTTCACACAATTAGTTGGTATGCTGAAATAATCACGGATAAATGACTTGCAACACCAGTAAAATTGCAGATTTACTGGTAGTGGAGAATCACACTCCTTGTGCATTGTGCTATCGTCTTTGCTTTGGAATTGGAATTGAGCATCATTGGTTTGAATCTCAGTTAGGTTCTTTTTTCGACAATGACAATGTTGCAAAAAAAAAAAGCATGAAAAAATTGTGTGGAATCATTAGTGGAACCCTTTGGGTGTGGTAGGGGGTGGGGGGTTGGAGAGGAATTGGGTTAAGCTTGATCTGTATATTGTTTAAACTTAAGTTAAAAATTTTAGAGCCTAACAATGAACTTTAAGGCCCCAGTTTTAATTTTTGTGAGAAAAAAGACTTTGGTTTGCTCAGTACAAATGTTGACTTCTAAAAATGGTCAAACTGAATCTTAACTAAGAAGGTCCTTCTTTCAGTATGATTTCCATGAAGTAATAGGGGAGCCAGATGGGGCCCACAGTGCAGATGTTATCTGGACGAACGCCTTCAAGTGTTTTACTGGAAGTGCACATTGCTGCTACGCTTTCTTGACGTAAATCTTGACTTAAATCTCTACCAACCACGCAATTGCATTATCTCAAAACATTATACAAAAAGGAATCTTAGCAAAAATATCCTTTATATGTAAAGCCAAACCAATGTGAAAGACTATGTATTTTGCGTTTTCGTAACTCATCAACCAGAAGACATTTGGCGTGAAACCCTTTAAGACTTGAATGGGATGCTAATTTTTGCAACAACTTTCCTTTTAGCTACCTGTGCGCTATACCTGCAGCCTGTTGTTGGGGATGTAACTTCGCCTGTTTGGCATTTGAACACATTTGGTGCCTCACACCTTCCATAAAATACTGCAAGATCAGCTACCATCCACTGATGCGTCTGTACAGTTTTGCCATACAATGCGTTTGTGTGCCATTCTTTGAAGCGGTGGCCCTCGTCTTCAGCAAAGTTGGAATTTATAAAAGCGATGAGCCCCCACAATACAGGAATCGCCAAGAGGAGTTTGCTACTATCATGGCTCGAATATAACAACTATCGGCTATCAAAGCAAACACAAACTGCACATAAACAACACTAGCAAGTACCTGATGGTGTAGGACTCAACCTGGGATAATATGAGTTAAATATTGAAGAGCCCTGCTGCAGTGATCCATCATCCCACATTTGGTCCTGTGCTCATTGTTATTGGCACTCACCGGATGTGAAGGCTCGAAAAGGCATCAAACTTTGAAACTACAAGCCTTGTCCAGGGCAGAAATAGGTTTGTAAGTCTTACTACTGCGGATGTTTTGTAATTATCCCCTATAATGTTTTACTTCCAAGATCATTGTGCAGTAGCGGATGACGATCCGCATTGTTTTTCATAGTTGTAAATATCAAATAGAGTATAGAATAATACAGAAAACTGTCATCTGCTGTGCTTGGGTGAAGGAAAAGACCTGGAAGCCGGTGGAAAAGTTGAAAAACGTCATTTTTTTCTTGAATAGAATGATAACAATGATTTGGCTCGACGACTTTGTGTGATCTTGTAGACTAACATGTCAGCGTTTGTGTGATTATGAAATGAATAAATTTATTTTCCAAACCTTTGCAAAGATTTGTCAATAATTATATTGCCCAAATTATGTATGTGTAATGGCTACTTCCAATGGCTTTTGCACGTCCAAAACTTTGACGTTGATTTTTAAAGCGTTTTGTTTTAAATAATATAGTAAATCATAATTTGTACTTACTAAGAGGGACACGCAATCAATAGTTGTTTCTTTAGACACGGGGACAACATGACACAAACACAGCAAATCTAACCTGGACAACTTCTGTACCAGAGTGGCAGACTGAAAAAAATGTTCCAAACATTCAACTTTATCAGTGTGTGTAATGAGGAAAATACTGGAAACAAGTTACGATAATACCAAACGGAGTAGATATTTTTAGGTATTTACCGTCGGTCTTTTTTCGGGCGCAGTCTTCAGACAATGTTGAATTACATCTTCAACATCAGGCCATGGTGGCACATGATGAGTACTGATTGGTTGAATTGGATGGGAGTTTAAAGTGGCTTCATCCAGTTCTGCACGTGACCGCATATCATGGTATGGATGGCGCCCTCCAGTTGCAATTTCGTAAACCAATATCCCATAAGAGTAAATGTCGGCCTGGTGTAAAGAAAAGGGAAAGAAAGATGTAGAATTTGGGACCCGCTGTCCCTATGCCACTTTCAAAAGAAGCAGTAAAGTTGGGTCCTATTGATTAGGTGTACTGGAGCAATAATGTCATTGTTAAGAAATGTTACAATAGATCTACTTCACCTGGAAGTTGTAAGCTTCTCCCCTGATGACCTCTGGCGCTTTGTAGCCGTGAGTACCTTCATCAAGCGTGAGACCATCAGCGGTAGTTTGCCGAGAGATTCCATAATCAGAAATCTTCACATTAACCTACAGATGTGAGTAGCAGGTTAAGTTGATAGTTGGTTGATAGTTGATAGTTGATAGTTCATCAACGAGAAGAAGGTTTTGGTTGTCTTAGACTTGGTTGACAACCAAAGCTGACTCTGATGTGATGGTTCCTATTCTAACACATGTCTGCTGCCATATTGCTTGCTGCACCATAAAATGTGTATTAGAATGGCTTGTGACATGATTCGAAATACAAAATAAGGGACTTCCACAGCTTTACATAAAAACATTATTTAGCCAGTTGCCGATCCACAAACTAGGTGGGTAAGGGGAATCAATAAAGATGAAGTCTCGGTAACTGATCTGAAATAGAGGGTCACCATTGACCCCTGATCCTGTAAAAAGTAGTCAAACAAATCTTATGTATCTTGACCCGTCTCTACCTTTGCCATTGATGACTATTGTTTTCAATTATTTAACACGACCTGAGGGGTGATCCCCCTTTGCCTCCTTGAATTCCCCACTGTTAACACTTACATTAACAGCGAGTGACAAACTGAAGACTAGAACATTATCAGGTTTCAGATCTCTGTAGATAATCTGTCTGCTGTGTAAGTGACTCAAACCTTCAGCCACCTGTGGACAATAAAGGGAAAAAACAATACAAGTGTGTAAATTTATCTGTTTTAACAAACCGATAATTTTCATCCTTATCACACGCACGTACCTGCAATGCTATTCGGTGTTGCAGTTGTCTGGTAATGGCTCTTTTGGATTTGAACAATGACCCCAGAGATCCCATGGGAGCCAATTCTAAGACTAAAACCCTGGGACGAAGTGCAACTCCCACCATGGACACAATACTTGGATGGTCTAGTTGTTGTAATATTGCCGCCTTTAAACATGGGAATGTAAAGGTTTGTTAAATGAATGAATCAATATTTATTCAACAATGATAATACAGCTTTTTAATTGGGTAAGTTACAAGATCTGCTTGTCGAATTGAGTAAAGGAACAATTTTACAACACTGAAAATATACCTCTTGTCTCATCATTTTGTGTGGATGTATATCACCTACAGTATTGTAAACTTTCACAGCCACTGTTTGATTCTTATATTTAGCTCTGTACACACAACCAAATGTTCCATCTCCCAACAAATGTTCTTTGCTAAAAGTTTAAATTTAATATTTGTCCATATTGAAGAAACTAGCAGGCCGGATTTGTGCTTTTAATTGAAAGGATCTGGGTCATTGCTAGAATCTAGAGCTGAAAACGTCTTGTAAGGCAGAATACAGTCAGCAAATTCTAATTTTACTCACCTGGGTACGAATACAAATTTTTCCATGATCAGGTTGAATTTGGGGTCGAGATCTCCGAGAACAATATCGGGCGCGAGCTGCGACAGACGTAACCGAGCCTGGTGCCCCGGACACAGGATCGTATCCTCTATTTCTGATTGAACTATAAGTTCATCCTGGCTGAACTCGTGCGCTCTGTCATCTACAGAATATAAGAAAAGGCACTGAGGACGTAAATAGTGGTCAGTGTACCCAAAATATAATATATTCACTGAAACGGAATTTGTTTTACGGTAAATTGTGAGCGCAATAAAATTTAAGGGTCCGCAGTGGTCAGCACTGGTGTTGCGGTCAGAACACAAAATCACAACATTTCTGGTTTTTAATGCCTCATTTATTAACATTTCAAAAAGTTATTTTAAATATAGTTTATTCAGGAAGCAGTCGTTCATTCGTCTTCATTTGGAAATTGTTATTCGTTTTCCTTCAATTGTGAAAAATTCTATGCCATAAGAGAATTAATTGCTATTCAACAGAACAAAATCATTTTATTTCTGTGTTCCTCCTGGTAAACCTTCACCACAATTTTGGGGCTTTAAGTCACATCCACCTCACAAATAAAATGTCGATTTAAAGCGCAGTTTTCAACCCAGGTACCGCCATTGAGTAACAATAAGCAGTCACCAAAAACGTGCCTGGGTTCACCGGGAAGGTACAGATCTGACATGTAAGTGACAGTTTCACTGCTGACCCACACAAATTGATCGTTGTCTCCAACATCCCTGCCTCCAATCCAAAGGTACTTATTAGTACTCGGCATGATCTTCTCTTTGATGTACAAAAATTCTTCCGCTCTTTGTATTTCAGCCAAGAAAGAGTCACCAAATAAATTCTCGCAAAATATTCGAGCGGCATCCCATGACAAAGGGATAGTTACTTCAATGAAATGCTTGGAGCCTGCATTGCTTAAATATGTCACACGATTCTGTAAAGCATTTCCACGATCCACTGATAAATCTGTAATTGTAACAATAACATCTCCAAGGAATTTACAGATGTAGCTATCCTTGCCTAACTGTTGCATGTCAAGTGCAATACATCTGGATGTTGTAGAGCAAACAGTGAAACAACCTATTCGAGTTAAACTATTCTTCTGCATCAAAACTGGTGTCCAAGTGACGGGAATCGGCAACTGAACATATTCTCTGTTCATCACAGCTTGATCGCCAAAACATAAACTTGTGCCAAGGAACCAGTAAAGTATCCATTTCATTTTGAAGAAATTTGTTTTAGTAGTTTCCACACCTCGCGATAGTTTCTGGGAGGACTATGAACAGACTTGGGACAGAAACAATTTCACCTTAGAAAATTATTTTGCGCCAGTGACAAAGAGGAATTCATGTATTGTTTACACCTCGGATGAAATAATTGCAGAGAAAAAGAAAATTGTTTTTATAGTATTGATTAATACCGAATAAACTTAGTTGGAAACACAAAACAGAGCTGTTGTGCATTCAAGCATCTCAAAAGTTAAAAATATTACCAAGACGACAACAAATGAAAACAAACTTAACGAGGGAAATTGGCTTTGCTATTAAATGCGTTTGTTCAACTGGAAAATTTTATACAGAAAAGAAAGCGTTGGTTCCTGGCAGATATTGATGTATTATTGCTTGTCAAAGTAAATTGGAAACGCGCTTGGGTTAGCATTTTTGATTTTCAAGTACACTTAAATTTCTGTTTTTCTTTAAATGTACAAGCGGTGTGTGTAAATGTGCACCGTGCTAACCTCAATCGACACATTATCATAATATCCCTTGTCACAAAATTGAAAGTGATTTTTTTATCAAAAGCTACTAACCTGGACATTTAGGGCACGGTATTCTCTTCTCAATGAGTTCCTCTCCTGTTGGACTGGGTATTGTTAATCCAGGATACCACTCATCTATTAGAGCATCAACATGATCTACTAATTGCCCGAGCAACCTGGAGTAAAGGTATAAATACAGTTAAAACTTGGTAAGTACAGCAATGTTTGAGTATCGGTAAAGTATTTAAATGCACGCACAATGGTTTAAGGTATTCCCCTTAAAATTGTCATTTTTTCCGTTTACTTGTCTGATAGTTGTCTGCATGCAAGTATTGAAGAATAAAGAATACCCCTACCTCATGCCTGGGACAGACAATGGAACGGTAATTCTCACGACTTCTTTACCGTTACTTGCCACTGATTCCAATACGTAGTATGCTTTCTGGAAAGGAAATGGGATTTCTATTTTATAACTTTATAGTTTAGTTGTTATATTTTGAGGCAGGAGGAAGAGAATTGTAAGTATCTTGAAAGAAAACCGATATGTACACTTTGGCTTTTGTTCATCTCACTGAACTTATCAGGGAAGTTTTTTATTCTTTCACTTCTCGGACTAAGGGGTAACAAAATGAAGGTGTCTTACCTCGTTGTAAATGACACATATTCCAGTTCTCCAGCAAACTGTCTGCGGCTGTTTATTAACCTTCAGCTAGAAGGAACAATGTAAATTAAACGGAAGGAAGGAATTTCACTGTTGGCTCGCGGCTCCCCACTCCCAGGAAATTTAAGTCACCTAATCAGAGTAACTGTCACTAGATGTCTCTGCAGTCGAAAAGACTCCGAGAAGGTTTGAAAATCTTTTATGTCCCCCAATACAAGCTGTAAGGTAGCGCATTATAATAAGGAGAAATCAATGAACACCAAGAAGTCTGAGCGAAATAGCAACAAGTTGACGGTAAACAGCACAATATCTTCTGAAGCTTTGTAAGATTACCTTCAAGTTTAGGGGTGATTCAGATTTAGGGACTGATTCAATTTTATTAGGGTCTGATTCAGTTTTATGAGG
>JBCAUG010104500.1:0-21707 GCA_038406175.1 Haplosyllis leylae | reverse complement strand
CAGAAATCTTTTGATAGGTCGGCTATGCAGCGGGCGGTATGCCTCTTGCGTTCACGCAGGAGGACTTTCTTGTTTCTAATGGTTGGGTAGTTAGGTGAATTTTATATTCATGAAAATGAAAATGACTTCAACAAATTGAAGAAAATTTTATTCCAAAAAGAAATTAAGTTAACTAAAAGTACATTATGACATGAGTACAGATCTAATTTAAGGCGAAGGCATTACGTGTGACAAGATAGTCATCAAGTGGGCATTTATTTTTATGTTTGACAGAAAACTTGAGACATGTGTCACGGTGTGACCTTTCTGTACTTGTACCCGGTTCTCCAGTCTACTAGACGGGAGAAACGGGTACCGGTCGTTGCTGCCTATGTGACAGCTCTGTGAGCTGTCGTGTCAGAAGAGACGGGTTGACCCCATATGGATGCGGGTTGGACATGACTTTTCATGTTTGTCGCGCATGTGTAATACCCCTCCCCAGACTTATAAAATGGCTGCATTTGCCCAAAATGGAGAGTCTGATTCGGTCAGCCTCACATCCAACAGGCTCGAACTAGGAGTCATCTACCCTCCAAGATCCCTTGTCGTGACATTCTTCCCAAGTGGCGAACTTGTCGCTCCCCGCTGAGGTCTTCAGAAGATATCTTGTGTTGTCATTAATTATTCATTTGTCATTTGTCGTATGTGACAAGTAATTATCTGTCATTACCAACAAGACATACAAGTTGTCGGATTCACCGAACCCAACCCCGTACAACTGGTAACTCCGTATCCCCATTGCCATGGCCTAAGAGCCTCATGTGTAGAGAAGTTTGAGTAACTCTGGGACGTGAACCACCGCCGCTTGTTGAGTGACTAGTGATGCTGCACCTATCTAGATAAATCTGTCGCAAATGCAGTTAACAGCCCTGCAAGGTTAGAATTGCACACATGCTGTGTACCGAGAGTCGACAACGCGAGGGATATCGACCTGTCATTATCCCTGGTTCTGCAATTCTTCCCCACTCTGTCGCATAAGGAATGTCGTGTGCGACAGGCGACACATGGACTATTTATCTTGATATATCTTGTGTTTGTCGTTTTATTGATAAAATGAATATGTGTAAACAAACTCCTCAACGAAAACATATGTACCGTAATTTATCTGAAGTGATAGAAAGTCACTAATAAGTTGCTAATATAGCAATAAATAGCCTACATAATATGTGAGCATTGATCTGATATTAATCTGTATCTGTGCACGATGTTATAACTTTAAAATACGTGGCTGAAACCAAAAGATTCGTTAATTCAAGGTTGTTGAAAAATAATTGTATTTTCTCCTTATTTGGGGATATGCATATTTACCCAATGACCTGACATTGGGTACATGAAAGCTTTACAGTAAATCATATTGATTCCTTCGCGACTTGCATACCAATCACTCTTATCGGCAAAGAGCGAAACTCCAAATTTGTAAAAAGATGTGCACACTTAATTTTTCCGGGTGAATTCCGCACAAAACATATTAATAAGTTCCAGGGTAACGCTTCTTTTTGGAGAAAAATTCAAGATTACACTACACTAGAACGAAGAAGCTGATCTAATTTATCTGTGATTAAAATTTTAATGTCACAGATATCGAATTATTTTGATGCAATCATCTTTTGTTCTGAGATGGATGTAACTATTTTTATAGAATCCTCTCCTGTTGTCGGGGGAGGGGGTGTTGTAGATCTATCTTTGTTGCCTTCCTAGGATTGCATCTGTTGCATCATGACTGGTCTTATTGAATGGGATGCAGGTCTACGTAATAATCTATAAATTCATACCTATTCGAGATAACTTTTCTGGGTGAAGGTGGGAAGATTATTTTCTTGACCCTCTGGATCCGCAACAATTATTTCCTTAAATTTTAACAAGTTTTTGGAAGTTATTTCAGCAACATTACTTATAGTTGTCAGATATGTGCGCACTTAACATTATTGAACCTAAGATCCTCGTGAGAGCTTCGCAGTTGGTAAGTAGCTGGTCGCTTTTTTGCAGCTTTTAGAAGTAACAATGTTCTCAAATGTATATAGCTTTTCAGACATCGACTCACAACGGAATGGTATTCCATACAACACACATGCCAAAATATATGACCCAGCCTCTTTAC
The DNA here is from genome assembly GCA_038406175.1 of Haplosyllis leylae. Taxonomy (NCBI): domain Eukaryota; kingdom Metazoa; phylum Annelida; class Polychaeta; order Phyllodocida; family Syllidae; genus Haplosyllis; species Haplosyllis leylae. Next base: position 19,570 of record JBCAUG010104500.1, on the reverse strand, counting down.
ATGAAGACAGAGAAACCTTAGTAAAGGGTTTTCACGGTGGGAATAAATACGAAGAAAAATGAAATGCAACTTGATGGATGTTACCAAGTATGGTCTCATTGTTATGCATCGCCTCTCCAAATATTGTATCCTATTATTTCGAAGTGACAGTTTGATCCCCACAATGAATGGGTTTCCCAGACGAAAGGTGCACATTTGTGTCTTCAGCTGCCCTCAGATTAATGCTACTTCTTGTTTATTCTGTGTAAAAATATTATCAAGAATTTTGTTAAAATAGATTTTGAAACAACTCGCACTGAACGAATTGTATCAGAAAATAACTATTTAACAAGATAACCTCCCATTAACATTCAAAAGCATACCGACCACTGCACTCCATTGCTATTTCTCCTGCTCGGAGGGATGGGAGGGTGGGGAGGGGTCTCAATTCAATCTTGGCTGGGAGAGGGGAAGGTAGTAGGGTTCCATTTCAACCTTGCCTAGTGTCTCCTTCCTGATAAGTCCTTTCTATGTGGTCCTCCCTGGCTGGTCCTTCTTGTGGGACCCCCTCCTAACCAGTCTTCCCTGTCCAGCCTTTCCTGGACAGTCCTTCCTGGGGAGGGGCTCCTCATCTGATGATTCTGCATAGAAGAATGGGGCCTCCTTCCTGCCAGTCCCAGTGCATCATGAGATAGCAACCCCTATACACATAGAATCACACACGCGACTAAAAACATTACTTTCCCTCGTGGTCGGTAAAAATGATCACGTTTGAAAAAATCCACAAAACACAGCAAAACTGAAGAATTGAGTTGACATTCAAAATGGCCCCTAAATTCGTGCCAAACGGTTAGAAAAAGTATCGGATATCAATTTTGACTTGTTTATCACAATACCAGAAGGAGCCGATGCAACCATGGGTTGTCCAACGTTGCCATTGTCATTGTCATGGTCTTCTGTTTTACACAAAACTAAACAAGACAATCTTGAAATGAAAATTGATTTATTTCTCAACACATAAGATTGATACATGAGCTAAACAAATAGAACTTTGAATATGGAAAAGCTCCTCATTGCTAAATGAGGTAAAAATGCAATTGCAGCTAGTGCTCCCTGCCGGGGGTGTCATTTATGACTGATAATTTTCGCAATTTATGTACCACTAACAAAAATCCAGTGTGCATGTGCGAGTTTCCTATTCACATGTAGACTGTTGTGTACATAGTTTATAAAATGGACATTACAACAAGTAAATAATTAATAAATTGCAACTTTTGGTTGCTTGCTGTATAACATTGCGACAATTTAACGTGTAAGTAAGTGATACAATACAACTACTACAACTGCTAATGAGTACATGTGGACGGATATTTTGTTCCCCAAGAAAATTATGGGAACATAAGACATGAACAAAATGTAATCAATATTAACAAATTTGGGTGTGCAAGACGTGCAGCAAATCAACGGTAATGAGCTGCGCGATGGCGTTGGTTTGCCATGGGGAATTTGGATTTGCCATGCTGACGGTGTTGTGGTTGATGTAACATAAAGCTGCGCGTGTCTCCATCATTGTCAACTCCTGGATGAGACACTTCTTGAGGGTTGGGTGCAAGAGAAATCTTCTTTTTGTCGAATTTCTCAAGCATGTGATCAAGTTCTGACCAGAAGTGAATTCGCCCTATCCCAGTCAACTCGTTTCGTGAATCAAAATAATCATTGCTGTCCATTGCTTTGTTCAAACTCAACACATAGAATTGCTCTTTTCCATGACAAAGACCTTCTAATTCAGAGTTAAAAAACTGACAAAGGTCCATGGTGTTAAAATTTGCTTGTGTCCCATAGAGAGCTTTGACCCAGATAACTTTTGGTTCAGTACCAATTACAGAGCCGATTTTTCTGCACATAAGGTTTTCCTTTTTAGCTTCTATAGCTCTGCTAAATTGGTTCAAAACCCAGAAGATTGCATCTGTGATCAATTCTTTGGCAATGGGTGTGTCATATTTGTGAACCAAAAATTTTTGAGGTCTTTGTCCGGGATTACAACAATCATTCTTGGTAACTTTAAAGAATCGTTCAGTGCTTTTATAATGCAATTGACTAAATGGCTCATGACATTCAGAATCAAAGAATTTGGATTAGGTGTGTAACAGCTGATGTTGTAAAAATCGTAGATGAATGGTATTTGTTTCTTCGATGCTTGTGCGTTGTGTTGCATCTGAGGCAAAGCATGGAAATTCTCATTGACAAACGTGTCCCCCACGATCCATAGGTCATTGACTGCTTTCACATCACCTGAAACACAGGAGACAAAAATACATGAGACCAGTGAATTATTGTCTTAAATATGTATAAACTGCATTGCTCTTCCATCAGCCCAATTTTTTGACGGTCTCCAGGCTCAGCCCAAGTTCTAGAAGATCAACAGCTTTCCCAGATCTGAAAGATCTGGTGTCATAAACTCTATTGTCCAGTCCAAGGTTGGCAATGGCTGCTTTGAGCACTGTCCTAAAATGAGTGGGAGTAACTGGTGACCTATCTGGGAAAACAAAAAATTGTTCTACATTATTGCGCTTGCTTTTTCTGACCTGTAAATAGTCTTTGATTATAGCAAAAGGACAGAAAGAATCCAAGGGTTTTGAAGGGGGTACCTCCTCTCCAGTGGGGGTATATTTTGTACTAGTAATTTTGATCAATTGTGGCTTATTATCAGTCCAATGAGTCTTGGACATGCGCAAAATAAAAATGAGCTTGTTCTTGTTGCATCCCAGGTGCACGTCCTTGGCCTTCACCACATGCTGACTCTTGGTAACTTCACCTATCCTAAAAAGACCGAAATACATGCAGGTGAAGAGAGCTCTGTAAAGTATAATTAAGTATGGTTGTGGTGAAGGAAATAGTTCTGGTATACAATCTAACAATAACCTCAGCAAACATTTCCTAATTGGGAGTCTGGTAATTACTGTATTGTTCTGGTATCAACACACTTTTGTTAAAGATTTCAACAAGTATGTGTCCTCACACATTTCTTGCCCATCCTCTCTTAAAACCACTTTGATTGCCGATACGTAACTACGGATGGTACTAGATTTCTTCTTGAAATCAACTAAAAACCCAACAAAAAGAATGAGTCATTCCTCCCACGTGTTGGGTTTAGTATCTAATTTAATAAAAAATTCATTAAACTTTTTCCACATTCTATAATAGCTTGCTGTTGTCGAAGATCGATGAGTATTCAATCTCAATTTCTCAATGATGGATTGAACCACTGCTGTAGAGATTGACGATTCTCCTGATGAAGAAATGACTTCTGCTGAACTGCGATGGTGTCTATGATGACCATAATCTGTAATGGAAAAAGCTTTGATTAAACTGCTGATTAATAGTTTAACCTTAAAGGTGACTCCCAAAAATGTTGAATCGGTTGTAAAACATCTGTTATAACATCGGGGTGTTTGTTCATTGTTTCTGGAGCATTCTTCCAGAAACGGTCAAAGTCCATTCTGGATAGTGCATCAGATAACACATTTAACTTGCATGGCACGTATCTGGCAAAAATTCTTCTGTTTGCTGTCAAATTACTCAGGGTTAAAAGTCTGAGCAAGTTCATGCACTGTTCACAGCTGCTTGCTAGTTTATTTACCATATAGCAAACAGCCATGTTGTCACAGAATATCACAATTCTGGAATTTTGCAGCTCAGACAATGATGACCAAGTCAGAACTGCTGCAACCAATGCAAACAACTCCAAATATTCGATGCTGGGTTTATGTAATTCCATAAATTGTTCTCCCCAGCAAGCACACAGCCAACGGTTGTTGAAAATCGCACCCATCCCAAGCAATTTATTGGCAGACGCATCAGAGTAGAAATTCAATACTTCGGCAATTTCACTTCCATTTAGATCAATAAATGGTCGATATAAGCTGTTCATTCCTGTAGTATTCGACAAAAATGCTTGCCAAACTCTACAATCTTGAATGAAACTCGCACTGAGAATCATGTGGTGGTGCTGCTTCAATAAATTGCCTTTCCTGTCCTTCAATTTGAGTTTCTGATACATCCCTCTAGTGAAAGCTCTGCCGGGCACTATGGCCCTGTTCAAGAAATTTAGAGTCCCAGTGAGACGTTGAATAAATTTGATGGTCACCTTTCTTTTGCCAATGGCCCATTCCAGCAATGCCAAAGCTTCATGTCTTTTTTCTTCGGGAATGCAAAGGCAATGTTTCTCACCATCCATCAAGATTCCCAGGAAGATGAGTCTAGGCTTGGCCCACTCTGTCTTGTCTTCAGAGACCGGGCAGCTTATTTGTTTACACAATTGTAAGAAACTCCTTACCATGTGGTTGCAATCATCTTGACTTGGGGAGCAGAATAAAAAATAATCTAAATAGTTGGTAACACTAAATTTCTTCCCCAAAATGTATTCTATGATGTGTCTCAAGCAGTCCGAAAAAAGCTGGAAACGGACACATGATATACTAGCACCAAAGGGGAGGTTCTTCTCCACGAAAAAAGCCATGGTGCCAGTTTAAGGATTTCTTGCTCTCATTAACAAGTAACATCTCTGTTCAGGAAGGACCGGAAGGATCCAGAATGCACTAATCAGATCACTCTTAGACATGTATACAGTCAGATCCTTCCTGTTCCTTCCTGTGACAGCTTCATATTGTTCCATCAGGTACAGGCAAGTTCTTACAGCATAATCGATGTCATTGTATTTCACCGTGCACATCTCATCTGGAGTGAAATAATTAAAACTCCTTTCTGATTCTTCCTTCCCAAAGTCATATGAGAGGTGGAATATTAATCTAGTTTTGTTTCCTGCTTTCGGAACAAGTCCTATTGGAGATTGAATAAAACTTTTAAAAGGAGGTTCAGAATAAGGACCAGCATGTCTCCTTAAACTGACTTCCTTCATTAACTTCTCCCACATCTCAGATTCTGAGCCAATGGAAATGGGTATGTTCCTTGATGTATTTTTTCGAAACTTTGGACCATGATATCCCACATCAAAGCCATTTTTGAACCCATCAATTAAAAATTTTGACTTTTCTATTTCGAATTTTGATGCCTTTAAATAAAACTCCAACTTTTCAACATTTACGAGAGTTACTATGTCGTCCCAAACATAGTCCCCATTAGGATGTTGTTCACTTGGCTCTTCTCCTGTTAACAAAATTATCTTGAGTAATTTGATTGAAAATCGGTTTAGTTGAAATTACCAGCGAATTCTAAATTTAATACCACTTTGTTTTTATTTCTCCAAGCTACTTGATGCCGTTTTTTCTTTATTTTCATTTGGATCCCTTCTGTCGACATTCTTTTTGGACACATTCCTGTCATTTCGGTCCCCCAGAGCTCTTCTGCAATTTACTGATCCATGCCCAAATTTGAAGCAGTATGAGCATCTGTGCTCATATTTACAGTTACTACCAAAAGTGCATTTTCCCCTGTTGAACCTTCTGCAAGGCTCATTCACTTTGCCTCTGTTGTTTGGACCATTTCCATTTCCCCCATTACTTGGAGTATGGAAACTGCCTGCATTGTTGTAAATTCGGTCCTTCAAACACAGTGACCAGGCCTGTTGTAGAATCATGGCCCAACTATGGTGTGGATTTCAGGCCATGTGCAGTCTGAACTCCTTATCATAATTATATACATTTTCCCAAACAAAAGTCAATGATATAGTGTGAATGACATGGTTGTATTCTATTAATTCAGCAGAGTGATTTGGATTTGCTTTGCAATAAATTATTCAAGAAAACTCTGAAAGCTTGTTCCCATTTAGCAAAATTAGTTATGCTAATGGAATTTGAGGCAGGAGTCCAGAAAGTCCTACCATTCCGAATTACCATTTCTAACCTAGTGTCTTCCTCAGTCAATATTCTGTCTCTTGGCAGAAGTTTGCCAAAGTCCACAAATTGTCCTGTTTTAATCTTTTCGATGGTTCCTTCATCCAAATGACCACCCACAACAATATAGCTCTAATCTATCAATACTGCAGAATTGAAGAGATTGTCCTTACCTGGTGTGGCAAACATTTTAGCCTTGGCTGCCTCTGCTTGAGTGATCAGGTCCCTCAGATTGTAGGCCGGTCTTGAAGTAGAGGGCAACTGCTCCTCAAATTCCAAAGCTTCCCTGTCACCGCCACCAACGTTCACCTTTGGTCGCTTAGTTCTCAGTTGCTCCCTGTCTGCACTTTGTGACCTGTGCCTTTCTGCTGTAATTAAATCATTGATTAATTTATCTGGTGACTTGTGCAAATTAGATTATTTCTGTATCCAACTCTTGCGGTGTTTTGTTCTTATGGCCTTTAAATGCATCCTTCATACGTTGTGGGGATCTAGACCTAGAAGGAGATCGAGATCTGGACATTGAAACTCGATTGTCCCTTCCAAGCATCGAAAATCTCCTCATTGTCTTCTGATTCAGTACTCCGCTCGCTTCTAGATCTACTTTGAGACTTTCTGAATTCAATATCCTCGTCTGAGTCAGAGTCCAGCCCCTCATTTTGCAAAAATTGTGATTCTTCTTCGTCAGGGACAGTCATTTTAACTAAATGCTCTCCCTCAATGAAACTGGCCTCTAATTCATTCTCATTCTCAGATTGTTCCTCTCTTCTTTTCTTAGTGTTAGAAGAAAGCTTTTGTTTTTTATTTACAGTCTCTTGGTCGCTTTTAGGGGCTTTCCCTTTTCCGTGTTTTTGTTTTCGATCGCTAGCTGCTTCTTTGTTTACATTAGCAACAGGCCTGGGGTCATTAAGTTGTTTACTCCCAGTCTGATTTGCTCTGCCTTTCTCGATTTCTTGTTTCTTCTGTCTTCTAGGCATATTTACTAAATTATTTAATTTAGCAAATCCCGTGAAATTTGCAAAAATTGTGTTTCAGGTACAACCTTCCGTGTTGAGAAATTTCAAATTATGGCCATTGAGACGCAGCGCGTGGAGTAATTTTGACGTCATAATTACTCAGCTCAGCCACTAAAATACTGGATATTATTGGCCTTGATATTGCTTGTCATCGTGTTGAGTAAAACCCATTTACTTCCATTAAATGGTCCGAACATCTTTAGTGATTACAAATTTAGATATAAAGATTTTTAATTCTATGGACAGGTGTGTCCAAGTATCTCAAATTTGAAGACACAAAATATAATAAGTTTTCAATAGCAGTCATTAATGATGATATGATGAGCTCCTTTTGTAACATGTATCAAATATTGCATTAAACTGAGGTCCATGTTAACGTATTGGTTTGTGGCAGAAGTTTTCATATCCTTTACTTCTGTAAACAAATATAATAGGTTTGAGCCTATATTCATTATCTGTACCCAAACCGTTGTGGTTTTATTTGATAGTGATCCTTGATTGTGATATTTGATGGAAAATGTATGAACTTTTGAAAAAGTAGATCTACATCTACGCTCGATTTCAGAATACTTAAACAATTGACTGCATCGGAAAAGCTCCGCAATTATCACTGTAATCTGACATTTCCTCCATTACTGTGGTAAAATAATTTTAGATCTGAATCACATTGCGTATTTTTTACCAGTAAGTTTAACTATAAATAATAAATAGATTAAAAATTTATTGACGTCATTTTCCTGATTTAAAACAAAATTAATTTCTGCAAAGAGAAATTAAATTCATGCATTACGGTTGAGTTCTAAACAAACTTTTTAGTTTATTAAGCATGAAGACCGAGTTTTTGCTTCATCTTTCTTGCAACAAAGTTCTGCCCGCCGGCAAAATGTATTCTTGGAATCAATTTAGCAGGCCCTGGATCTAAAGGTCATGCATGCTTAACAATGGAACTTACCATTTAAGTAAGAATGAGTAATATTACAGACAAAGAAAATAATCACTGGTAAAGCTGGAGAAACATTTATCTAAAATACCTTCAGGATAATGCTCCAGTATCTTGCATGTTCAACTTATCTGAAACTATTTCTGTTCCAAACAGAAAAACCACATTTTTTCAGCCAATTAGCAGCTGGTTAATACCCAAATTTATTTATCAAATTGGATTGCAATTCGAATTTTCAGTGATTGGCTTTAGATTCTATAGATTCTGTAGATTCTATAGAGTTACGAGAGAACTAAAAAATCCGGTAGTGGAGCTGAACCCAGGCACCTCTAACTTTCATGTCCTGCATGCTACTGTCTGAGTTAATTCCCCTATTTGCTGGAAGTGTATGTAACAATGCTCTATTGATTCTTGGACTTTGAATTTTTTTGGAATCAATAGAACATGACTACATAAGGATCTAAAGGACGGAGATTTCCAGCAAATAGGAGCTCAGCTCAGACAGTAGCATGCAGGATATGAAAGTCAGAGGTGCCTGGGTTCAACTCTCACTGGGTGTAACATTTTGCTACTGATTTTTTTTTGTTTTCTCATTATTCTGTAGAATCTACAGAATACATCTCCATTCAGGAAAAATTGGTGACTTTTGCCTCCCTTTTCTTAGCGTACCCTTTCTGGATGACACATCAAAATGTCACGATATCTACATTTTAGTCGCATAATATGTGTTTTATTTTCTCAACACAATGCTTAATATTGGACAAAACTATTCAGTGTAATTATAAGAAGATACAAATCTGAGAAATTCCTTAAATATCTTCACCTAAATAAATTACCAGTGGAGCACCATATAAGTTCCAGTACCATTTTAGTACCCTTATGTCAGGACAAAATCTTTGTATATATGTGATAACCCTTAAAAGCAGCTTTTGAAAAATTTCTCATCCTTTAATACTCATTTGTCACATTACCTGCTAATGAAATGCATTATTTGTCATTCTAACACATCTGGGTTGAGTTAGATTTTGGCAGCCAATGAAATTTCTTGACCACCAGACTTAGTGAGTAAACCAAGAGTTAAAACACACCCATAAATTGTGTTAGAATAAGACACCAGTCTAAGTTGTCTTAGATCCAACCCAAAAATATTTGAAAGAACTAGTTTACTAGGCTACTTCCCATGGTATGTAATTAGTGTGTCCACCTAATCCACCTACTCAACCTATCCAACCAAGGGGGGTATCAGCAGTTAATATTTATGTGGTAGACGAAACCTGGATCCATCACCATGATCACCCCTTCAATGAATAACTCTAAGGTTATAAAGATCAGGGAAAAGACGCATTTCCCTTGACCAATGGTGCCTTGGGGGCAGGACTTTTGATAAGGCTATATAAGGACTTACTAACCCATAAACAGTCAAATTTTTTTATCATATATACTAGAACTATAAACTGAATGATACATCAAACTTGAAAAAGCTTGTTTTATGAATAAACTTATGCAGAACAATACTTTAGAAACTTGTGTTTGGTTTGCATTAATCAGTTCTCGTAAAAAGAACCTGGACAATACTTTAGAAACTTGTGTTGTGTTTGCATTAATCAGTTCTCGTGAAAAGAACCTGGTTGTGACTTATAATAATAATAATAATAATAATAATAATAATAATAATTTATTAGTATCAAGTTGTACAGATTTGCACACATGGTTTTTCGTATGTTAACATGCTTCGTTTATGCCTTGATACTGGACGCATACAGTCAGTGTCTGACTTTCCACTGTAGTGGTAATACGTCCAACGCAGTTTTAATACAATACAATTCGTATGAAAAAAAATAATAATGAACAAAGTTATGAGATATGTACAATGTGTAAGTTATGACGAGCTAGTTTTTAACGTTTCATCATATAATCATATAATAGTAGAATAAACATCTGCAAGGGTGATAGAATACTCATACATTTATGTTACGTCCTATCTTCGGCTTAATTAAATAACAGTTGTTTTTTCTTTTAATAGATGGAGGCTACACTTTTACATGAGCCGAGGATTTCTGTGATACGTTGTTTCCTGTGGTCTATGTTACATCCTAAGATGTTGTTACGTCCTGTAATCTCATTGATGTTTTGTTCTTGTCATGTTTCGTTTGATGTGTGGATGGTTAGCATCGTATGACATACAGTTCCTACATTGTTTAATTTTTTTATAAATAAAACTGTTTGAACTTGTTTTTCAACATACCCTTGTACCATTGTTGGTATATGTAAGTTCTATGTATACAATATAATAAACGTTAAAACTCATATCTTGAGTACGACAGTTGCTTATCCTTACTATAATAGGAATTTTCTTGGTTAAAACCTAAAAGCTGCATCCGGAGGATTTAACTTGTAATGAAAAGACAATTCCGCAATGAAGAACGTAACTCTGGCCTTAGGCACTACACCACTGTAGAGATAATAAGCAGTACATAGTTGCTTACAACCTATAGACTGTTCAGAAGTAAGGAATAATACACAATTCTACACTGTAGAAATAATGAACAGTTACGTCCTATAAGCTATAAACAGTTTGGAAGTAATGATCATATAAACGGTTTGAAAGTAATGAAGAATACACAATTCTACACTGTAGAAATAGTGAACAAGACACAATTGGTTATGTCCTATAAACGGTTTGGAAGTAATGACCAATACATAATTGGTTATGTCCTATAAACAGTTTAAAATAACGGCAGGTAGTGTCCGATAAATTTGCCATTCCAGGATGCAACAAAGTAACATGACTACGAGATTTTTTACGAGTGGATCTCTCTGTGGCATCTGGTGATGCATCATGACTGAGGTAAGGAATTTGCCAATACTTGGTTACATCCTACAAACGGTTATCCAACGACAGTGAACATTTTTCATACACTTGGATACAGTTGTACCCTATAATCCGAAACACTTATGTTGTATCCTGTAATCGATGTAGCTTAACACTTATGTCTTGCTTTTTGCATGGAGAATTTGAACATAGCGTTACACTTTGTACACACATATGGTTTCTCTCCCGTGTGGTTCCTTTTGTGCTGCTTTAGATTTCATGTATCCTTTGTTTTGTATTCACACATATCACACTGGAGAGGCTCCACTCTGTGGGTTCTCTCGTGTTTCAGTAAGCCATATTTGTGGGTGAAATCACTGGAACAGTTTGGGTAACTGCAGACACGGGGTTTCTGTTTGAAATGCTTCTTTCTGTGGTCCTTTAATTCTGAATCAAAGGCGAACGTAGCACCACATGTTTCACAAGGTATTTTCTTCCCTTTATGGTGATACACATGTTTTTGTAAACTTAAGGGATTTGTGAACACTTTGTTACACTCCTTGCATGGCAGTTCCGGATGGGTGTCCTTGTAGTGGTTGATGAACAGGGGAATCTTTCCCCACACATGTCACAGCGGCATCTTCTGCCTACTGATGTTTTCACTGGTTTACATACACCATGATGAACTATTTGCAAATCTTTTGCCTTTATAGCTGCGGTTTTTACTGTAGCTGCTTCCAAGTTTTGCTCATCTGTGCTATGAGGCATCGGTTCAGTAGTGTTCTCAGTTACATTCTCGTTTTCAGGTGAATTTTTTGGACTTTTTGCCGTTGGCTCATTTTCACTAATGGACTGTTTGCGTTTCCTTTGCTGATAGCGTCTGTTTTTTTGCTATTAATTTTTGTGCCTGTACACGTGCTAAGGACGGTTCCTTACCAGGGCGTAGGCTTGGTTTTTTCTTTCTTCTTGAATGTGGTGTGTAGCTCCGGTCCTCATCGGATGAGTTCTTTATGATTTCCTTAGTGTCACTATCAGATGACTTACTATCCGTTGTGTCAGTAGGGACTGGAGTGGATTGTTTCAATTGTTCTTTTGCAAATTTAATGTTTTCCTCACTCATGTTGAGCAATGAGACACTGGTCTTTATTGACATTATTTCACTGAAGCTTAGTTGTTCAATATCATCTTGATCCGGTATTAAGACAGTATAATAACTGTCTGAGTTCAGGCTGTATAGGTTGTCTGGGAGACCTAGTTGTTTAAGATTCTCCTTTACATGCTCCACTATTTTTGACACACAGTGGTCGGTGTCACTTTCAGAGTTTTCATTTGTTGCGGCCTGTGAACTCAATGAGTCCGGTGCACTATCTAAATTTGCTTCTAATGGAACAATGTTGATTGGGTCACTCCTTTGCATGGTTGGTGTTTTAGACATCCCTGTGATGTCAATTTTCACACCTACATTTTCATTACTGTTGTGTGAATGCTCTAGTTGATTCACATCATGTTTTTCTTGCACGTTCACCATGTCATTATCAGTTGTGTCCTGTAGTTCCTGGTTTGAGGTTTCAGTGGATGTTGCATCCTGTAGTGGCTGCAGTGATATGGAAACATCATTTACTTTTTTGAAGGGTGTTGTATCCTTGAGTGCGTCGCTGTCAACAACACTGTGAGTAGCGGACATTTCATTTTGGGTATTATTAGTGTCCGGGTACACATCACTCGCAATTGGCTGCTGTAAGGATGATGTATCCTGTGGAGTGAAATGTTCAGTCTTGTCATTTTCATCAATGGACGTCAGCAGTGTCAGGTACTGTGAATCTTCGGTAGTTACATCCTGTAGCTCACATGCACTTGATTGATCAGGCAGATCATTTGTAATATCAGTAAAATCTCTTACCAGTGGTGCAGTACATGCTTTTTGAAGAACTGGCAGTAGATTAGCACTGTCTCCAATCGGTGATGCAGTGCCACTGTCCGGCTTAGCACTGTCTCCAATCGGTGATGCAGTGCCAATGTCCGGCATCAGGTTGTTTTGCACTTTTCCTGGCTCATTACCACCTCCATTTTTATGAGCAGGAGAGGGGTCCATAATAATGGTATCCTCAGAGTCATATCCATCTCCATATGCAACTGTTGGCGGTGGCGACTCACTTTGTTCCCTGATTGAGTAGATCTGGTGGATACGGATTGAGAGATCACATGTAGGCTCATGTTGGTCCAATATGTTGGCTATGTTATCTTTAATGTATCCTGTTTCCATTTTAACAGTTATTTCACCAATATTTCACATTTGATATGGTTGTGTCCTGTAGGCCACTGGTATCAGTTGTGTCCTGTAAGATCGTATAGAGCAACTTTGTTTCCTTGCTGTCGACATCACTGGTGGACACACTTGTTACATCCGTTACATCCTGTAGAGCGGAAGTATCCGGTTTGGTATCCGAGTCCTCTTCCACCTTGATGTTAGGTATGTATCCATCATCAAATAGAGTCGGTGTGTTACTCAAAATACGAGTGGTATCGGTGGTTGATACAAACGACTGAAGATTTTCAACTATCTCAGTGTTACTTGCATTGAAGTCATGGAGATCCCGATGTAGCTCTCTAGCCTCTTGGACTTCTTTTAAGTTTATGATGGTGGGCCTTAGTGTAATTATTGGTTTCCTAAGTAACTCCCCGTACATGTTATCTCCTAGGTACAGTAGCTTCGATTCGCATATTTCTTCCACTTGTGTGGGTTTCATTCCCGGTTTAATATCTACAGTACACCAGGGTTGATTTTTTGTGTACACAATACAATGTCTCCTGAAGATCACACATAAGGCATACAGACATAGTTCATCAGGTATGCCTTCCTTAGATTTTTGTTGAAGGAACCACATGTTGAAGTTCAGGCTTTTCATACCGACACATGCTTTATTAGCCTGTTGATACCATTCAATGTTATCTTGTATCTCAGTTTTTAGTAATTTCTTTACACTGGCTGGTCGTAGCTTGGCATAGCCACCAAAGATCGAGTACAGATTCTGTGTATTTATCGACTTGGTTCGTCCTTTAAAACAGTGTACCGTATTTAGTTCGAACATTTGAGACAGAGGGTTGGTTTCAAAACTGTCTATATCAACTGCATCCTGATTCGATAAGTTTTTAACGATATGAACATATTCTACTCTCTTGATTATACTAACCAGTTCTTCAGCTATTGAGAGTTTTGTATCCTCAGGAGCATTCAAGCTTTTTGCCACCATTTTGGTGTCATTGCCTGGTACCCTTTCTAGAAGGACGCAGTCGGCCTTTTTCAGCTCGGCAGTCCTTTTGTCATCGCATACGTTGCCACCTGTAATGCTGGGGCAACTTACTGTGCAATGCACTTTGCTTTCACAAAGGGGTGGAACATAGGACATCGTTTTTGCGGTCCAAGTTTCTATCATAATTGTTACCGCCTGTAGTAGTCTAATGTTCAATTGACCCATCTATGTTCGTTTCATCTTGTAGGCAGGTTTTGTATCCTGTAGTCACACGTCATTCACATGCCAGAAAGTGTTCTTTACATTTGCAAGTGAAAAGCGACAGATTGGGAGTAGTTTGAAGGTTTTTGGAAGGGATTGGAAGTCAAGAATGCTACGATATAAGAAACTTCTGTACCACCCATTCAATTCTTTAGGGAGGTTGAGTGTGTCTTTATTCCTGGTATTATACCGATGGGATTTGACCAATGACATATTGTTTGAGTCTGTTTTGCATTCGTGGATAATTTTGCTAGGAAGTTGATAGTATGGTATCCGGTAAGCATGTTTACAATTATTCAGTTTTATTAACTGTTCTATATTTAACAGTCCTGCTTCTCTTAGGGCCGTGGGAGTTGCCTTTCGTTGTAGTACAAGGCAAATGCATTTGTTCTGTAGTGATTGTAGTCTACAGAGGTCTTTTTTTAGCAGCATATTACCCCAGGTACTTATACAATATGATATATGACTGTATATTTGAGCAAAGTAGAGACACTTCCTGGCTTGTAGGGACAACATATTTTGGCATGCTCTGAGCATATGGGTGTTCTTCTTTATCCTTAATACTAGTTTATTTACATGGGTGGTCCAGTTTAGCTTTGTATCTATCCAGACCCCTAAGAATTTAGTGGCAGGCAGGATGGGAAGGTTTTGACCATTTAGGCTTATGTTGCATCCTGTCGGCACCTTTCTACCAAATGACATGCAAACAGTTTTGTTTACATTTAAGGTTAGACTATTAGCTCGAAACCAGTCATCTAATAGTTTTAAATCTTCTTGAATTTTCCATATAGCCTGGGAAATGTCTCTATGGCCCACATATACAGTTGTATTGTCCGCAAACAATATACACTCCGTGTACTTCAGGTGAAGATTGAGGTCATTTGTGAATAACAAGAAAATCAGGGGACCTAGACAAGATCCTTGCAGAGTGCCATATTCAATATCATACCAGTTTGAGTATGATATTTCATCTTCTGAGGTATTACATTTTACTCTTAGGGATCTATTTCGTAGGTAGCTTTTGAACCAGTTTAGAGATGTTCCTCTAATACCATATTGGTCCAGTTTTTTGAACAGGACTGCATGGCTAATAGTGTCGAATGCTTTCGACAAGTCCAAATAGACTGCTATAGTAGTGTTATCTTTTGACTTTTCTTTTATTATTTTACTCAGGAGATCTTGTACTGCATGCTCACAGCTGTGTTTGCTTCGAAAGCCATATTGACTACTGTACAGTTGGTTTGTTGTTTCTAGAAAAGAGTATGTACGTTTGTACATTATCTTTTCCAGTATTTTGGAGATTGTGAGTAATAGGGAAATAGGTCTGTAATTGCTCATATTGTCCTTTTCTTTATTTTTGTGTAGTGGTACAACCTCAGCTTGCTTCATTCTGTCAGGGAAATTTCCCTCTTGCAGAGATTTATTGAATACTATGCTGAGTGGCTCCAGGATAACTTTCCTCAATTTTTTTATGATTATGTTACTGATGTTGTCCGACCCACTACTACCTTTATTTTTTAGTTCACCAATTATTCGATCAATTTCTGTTTGATTAGTGGGCAGTAGGAACAAGCTCTTTTCATTGGTAGTTATTTTACCAATATATTCATTCACGTTTGTATTTGGTTCAGGGATTTTATTCGCAAATAATTTTCCAACATTTGTGAAGGACTTGCCCAATTCATTTACTATTTTATTTGCATCATGTGTTTTTAGGTTGTCAATCTGCAGGCTGTCTATGACATGAATTTTATTTGATGTTTTCCCTGTAATATCATTTATTATTCGCCATAGTTTTTTTGTTGAGCTCTTATACTCGATACAGCGTTCTGAGTAGTAATTCTTTTCAGCATACCTAATAATTCTCTGTAAGCATGCTTTGTATTTTAGCTCAACTTCTTGTTGTGTCCTGTAAGCTAAGAATTTTTTATACAATGCTTTTTGTTTCGACTGTGCCCTTTTGATACCTTTAGTTATCCAGGGCTGTGCATTTAAGTGCTGCACTTTCCTTTCTTTCAACGGACAGTGTTTGTTGATAGAATCTAATAATACATCATGGAAAACATCAAATGCTTCATTGCATGTAAGATGGTCTAGTTTGGTTGTCCAGTCGATGGTGTTAATTTTGTCTTTTATTATATCTACCTTTTTGTTAGTAATTTGTCTTGTCAGTGTAGTAGTCGGGGTTTTCGAGTCTGTGCTTAAATTTTCACACGTTATCAGACATGGTAGGTGGTCACTTATGTCTTCAATCAGAATTCTACTCATGCTACGACAGTGTACAGTATGTGACACCACAATATTGTCAATAAGCGTGGCAGTGGAGTTTGTAATTCTTGTTGGTTTTGTAATGGTGGGGTACATTTCATTTTCAATAAGGTTTTCAAAGAATTCTTCAGTTTTCTTGTGGCTATTCACCTTGAAAAGATTGATATTATGGTCCATGCATAGTAAGACTTCTCGCTTGTCCTTATGCAGACACATTAATATTGATTTCATGTCCTCCAAACTTTTGTTAAGTTTCATATTTGGTGGTCTATATAGACTTACTATAAGTATAGAATTCTTTCTACACTTGACCTCCACACATATATGTTCTAATGTTTGTGTTGTCGGTAGTAGTGAGGGGAGTTCCCGATGTATTGTTTCATTTGAAACAAATATACCAACACCTCCACCCTTTTGTCCAAGTCGGGGTTTGTGGATAAAGTCATAGCCTGGCAGATTGACTTTTGAGCTTGTTTCTTTTCTGACCCAGGTTTCATTTAAAGATACAACACTCACTTTATTTGGACCTCCTAGTTTATTTAATAGATCAAGCAAGTCCTTTTGTTTGCTTATTAGCCCTCTTATATTGAGATGCAGTAGGTTCAGGTCTTTGTTTCTAAGTTCTTGACACTCATCTACTGAGATATATTCGCAGTTAAAGCTTGTAAGATCCTCATTCTTCAATGAGTATCCAATCTGGTCGAAATCAAAGTTACAGGAGGATTCCTCTGGATGTGATATTGAGTTACTGCCTATAGTCATGGTCGGTTGCATCCGAGAGTCTGTATTGATAGGAGTCGACAATTTCAACGGCAATGAGAATGTACAGTGATTAATACATGCACTACAAACAAGGGTTTGATAAGATGATAATATACTCAGATGAGAATGAGATACTAATGATTTAAGTGATATGAATGATATAAGTGATGACAATACAATGATCTGAAAGACAAAAGCAATATTGCTTTAGCAATACTGTTGGAAGAAATGGTGTGACTTACAATTCAATGGGACTAGAGATGATATTTGTCCATTTGCAGTTCTTACTAATGGCATTGCATCCTATAGGATAGTAGCTGCATCCTGTACTCACAGCTGTGAATAGTGTTGTATCCTATAAGATGTGTTGTGTCCTGCGAACATGATATTACAAATCGGCTCTAGGGAGTTCGTTTCTTAATTCCATAAGAATTTCACCTTGGATCCCAATGTTATTCCAACTGTTTTTATCCAGACACTTTTCATCCCTCAAGGTGGTTCCACTCCCCCACAGTTTGTCATAGGTTAGCTCAACTATTGTATTGTTGTTTGTACTGTGTAGTAGGTTGGTAAGAGTGCTATTGCTTCCAAATTTAGCAGCTATTCCAGGTTTACACAAGCCCTTTGCATTTCTACACCAGTCTTCATGGTTGTATCCTTTAATGTCCCGTGCTAGTTTTTTACAGTGTAAGGCCGTTGGAGCTGCCATGATCTTATGTGCTGTTGCTTGATCCTTAAAGTGGATGGCCTTCTGTTCTTGGATAAATTGTTTGGATGAGTGGTATTCTTTGCTGTTCACCTCAAAATTTTACAGGATGAAAATTGGAGAAGGGGTTAAGTTTCCCAAAGAATCCAATAGTAGAATCGTCTGTTTTCTTAGTTGCTGCAAATCCATTTAGGTCTTCAGGAAGTTCATGGAGAGTGTTCACAGTATACTTTTTCCCCTGTATTATGATGGAGACTCCTTCCAGTTTGCTTTTCATTTTGTAGTGAGGGATGCTTTTAGCCAATTTTAAAATTGTCGGAGTAGTTTCCTTGCCCTTTCAGTGTCTTCAGAGAATTCTTTATCCACATATATTCCTCTTGGTAGGTGTGATTTACTGCCAAATAGGGTGTCTACATGCATTTTCTTTTCAAAGTCCACAGATATGGGCCTGTTCACTCCACTTTTAAATTTTCCTATCCTCTTACAACTTTGAATGGGGATGCTTCTTGCAATCTTTAATCTTTTCTTATTATCGTCTTTGTCCACCGTCTTTGCAATAGCTCTGTATATTCTGTCTTTCCTACTGTCCTCCTGCTCCCAATTTTCTTCCTTTGCACCATGAAAGATTACACAAGTCTCTAATATTTTATTTTCCAGCTTGTTAATTCTTCTTTTTAAATCATTGTTTTCTTGCTCCATTTTGTAGTACTTCTTTTTGAGTGTTTCCTGTCTTTCTTCCACCTTACTGATTTTGGTAGTGTTGTCTTCCTCGTCTTTCTTTGCATCTAATAGTGTATGTATGTCATTTTTTAGTGGATTGATGACTTCATGTAGTGTTATCTCATTTGATGACTTCATTTCGTTCATCATTTGTGTTAAGATTCTACCAAATTCTTGGAACTCCGATGAAAAGCTGGCAAATCTCTGATCTGGTGTGTGAAGACGTGCAGCTCCTTCAGTTGTAATTTGGGTGTCTGTTTTGCCTTTATTTTGTTCTTTGCCTTTTTCTTCAGTATCTATGTCCATTTCTGTTTTTGTTTCATCATCTTCATCTTCCGTTGGATAGGGTACTTTCTCCATCTCATGGTCTATTTGTTGTCTTTTTTGTTGAATTTCCTCCCTTGTAGGTGGCGATCGCTTCTTTGTTGTGGATCTACTGGTGTTTACAGGTGTGCTGATTTGTTCCATTTTGTTGTTGTTGTTGTTGACCTCTGTGCCCGCTTTGTCCTCATTTTCCTCATTTGCACTTGGTTTTGAATTTTTGTTGATTACAACTTCCAAGGACTGTTGCCCTTCT
Organism: Haplosyllis leylae; assembly: GCA_038406175.1. Lineage (NCBI taxonomy): Eukaryota > Metazoa > Annelida > Polychaeta > Phyllodocida > Syllidae > Haplosyllis > Haplosyllis leylae. The sequence continues at coordinate 426 of JBCAUG010104500.1, read as the reverse complement.
ATTTGCTTTATTTTCTTTGACATAATTTAATATTAAATTAGTTGCTTCCTTTCTTCATTTCAAGTTATGGTTTATTTCTCAAAGTTTCACCTTTTCAATTGTCGTTACCGCCTTTAATCTTTAGTCTTTAGTAGGGTGCTGTTTTATCACTCACCTCTGTCATTTTAAATGTTAATTTTCGGCTTATTCTTCCTATCTTTCACTTCTTTTCCCATTAATCCTTTTCTTTATACCTTATATTTCCCTTGTATCACACATATTTCTATTTCCAACAAGTGAATTTACTGAATTAATTCATTTTAATTCAGTGATCTTCTGTATGTGTGTTGTGTTGCCGCCATTTATTCAAGCAGCTTTGAAGGTGACACCCCTGGTGGCAAGATGTGTACAACATATAAAAATGTGGATTTTTTTCTTGTTCATTTT
>JBCAUG010104389.1:0-21710 GCA_038406175.1 Haplosyllis leylae | reverse complement strand
TGGCTGGAAATAACCATCACGAGTGAGTATTGAGGAGGTGAGTGCTGGAATGCTCTCTTTGCACTGCGGAACTTGTTTTTTCCATTGGTGGCTGTTTTGCAAACTTTCCAGATTTAGCTCCTCAAACTCAACTTGTGACAATTGACTGTAACATCTAAAAGAAATATTTATCACTTTTACATGTTAATTTTTCTTTCAGAGAGTTTATAAGGCAAATATTTAAACTTGTTACAACAGAAAATATTTACAGAGTTCATAATTGTTATATTTTTACCATGTATAAACGTCCATGACTTCAATAAACTTGTCAGTGAAAAATTTTATCTATCATTCTTCCGAAACAAAAAAAAACTCATAATAAATATAATAAACCTAATATCGTGGATTTGACGCAAAAATATACAGTTTTAACACCTGAAGGGGATCTTACTGTTTATCACCTGAAGGGCCGATGGCCTGATATTGGCTGTTTAGTAATAATAATAAGCACAGTGTTTGTATGCCTTCGGGTTAGCAATTGGTTTATTTTGTGAAATGTTCTCTACTTCATTCAACTTCGGAAATTCATCATTCATCATTGCTGGTTCCTTTGGAATTAGCTAACTCATCTAGTATTTTAATGCTGGAATGTAAGCATCTTGGACAAATAATCTTCTCATCCGAGTAATTTAAATAAATTAAAATAGTTATGTAAGGGCACGTGGGGTGGGGTATGTAAGATACATCTTGCAGTGTGCATAAGGGGCATAAGTAGTGCACAAACTCAAATGGGTAAGGTGTGATGGAATTTTATGTTGGAAGCAGACTAGCCAACAAGTGGAATTCTGTTACTCTTTGATACCTCATCTTGCGCAATCAGCTGCATTTCATCACCCTGTGACAATATAATGTTCGCTGCCAGGCCAGCCAGCCAGTAAAATGCTAAAGGGCAATTCATTTAACAAAGCTACTCACTGTTACAGACCAATGTGATTGGTTGGTTATAAATCAGGAATATATGTAGTTTGACGACAGAATCGCACAGTGTACACATCGCGCTTCACATTATCTAAAACACGAACCGGAAAACAGCTCTGAACCACTTGACAAACGTTTTAGCGACAAAGCACAAAATATTTAAATTGTACGTTCTTATTTTGACATGACAACTGAAATAAGCTCTATGTATTCTACCAGTGAGACTACCGGGCATTTTAATTCAACTGAAACAGCAATAGATTCAGCTGTTGTCGAAGAATTATTTAAATGGACGGATGCAGAAATAGCCAGATTGGTTCATGTTATAGTCAGACCAATACTCATTGTTATAGGCACAATTGGCAATGGTTTATCATTTTATATTATGAACAGGACATCATTAAAGGAATGGTCAAGTTGCTTTTATATATGGCAGTTTTGGCTGTAGCAGACATATGTGAGTTGATATCTCACTGATTGTTAAATAGATCTAAAGTACTTAAAGTTGAAGAAACAATAGCTGCATTATTTTCTAATGAGTTTTGATCCAGAATTTGACACCCTCAACACAATGCACCAGAAAATATATATGATTTATAATTATTGTAAAATCAACTTGATATCAATGAGAATGCTTCTGTAATTCCACAAGAGTATGGTATTAATGTCTGTTTACCCAGTCCCTGATAAATCTCACTTCCCCAAGCCCACAGTCAGGTGTGATCATCATGGTATATCGCAGGTAAACCGGAAAAACAAAAAAAATTGAATTGATCTCAGAGTACTTTCACAACTGTTTTTAAATTATGCCTATACACTAGACATTTTGATTCATCAGTTTGTCCACATGAAATTTTCTGACGGCACTTTGCTGATTCTTCTAAACTTTTAAAAACTATTTTTAATGAAGTTAATTGAACTACATTCAAGTTTCCTGCAATCAAGTGGATTTTCAAAGATTTAGAAGAATCAGCTAAGTGGTATCAGAAAATTCCATGTGGACAAACTGATGAATCAAACTAATGAATTTTAAAAGCAGTTGCAATGAGAACTTTTAATTTTTGTATTTTTCTTAAACTTGATTCAAAGTTATTAGATAACATACAATCCGCTGCGCTGATCCCCTCTGATAGTTAATTGGCACGACTGCAGGGTGGTTGTTTGGGGGAGGGCGGTTGAAGGTACTTCATGAGTATCAAGTATTACTTTGAATTGATAACGCATTGACAAACAAGACAGTCCTCCTGCGTGAACGCAAGAGGCATACCGTCCGCTGCGTAGCAACTCCCTCGGCTGAGTACCCCCCCCCGCACCTGAGTACCCCCTGGCTGAGTACCCTCCCCCTGGCTGAGTACCCCTACCAGCTGAGTACCCCCAGGCTGTGGGCCTGACTACCCCCATGGACAGATCCTCCTGGACAGACCCCCTGGCTATGTTGATGATCTGAGTACCACTCCCCTGTGAACGGACAGACATCTGTGAAAACATTACCTTACCATCGTACTACGTACGCGGACGGTAGAAACCGACATAAACATAGGAGAAACGTGATGTCAAAAAGTCGTGTATTAATTGTAAGATATTCTGAACAAATGTATTTAATGTGTTACAGTGACCCTGTGGGCTGGCTGTTTTCCCATTTGGTTGTGGTTCTTAACTCACTATCGAATAGATCCTCCTCAATTGAAGGACTGCAAACCGTACTATTTCCTCTTCCTGTTTGCGACACATCTGTCTTCATCAATATTAGTTATAATGTCGCTAGAAAAATATTTTCCACTATAATCTAAAACGGTTTGTACAGTAAGAACTGCTCAATGGACGACAGGAATCACAGGGATAATTCTGGCAGGTTACCATGCTCTGTATATTTTTGTTTTGGGACCAAGTATCAATAAATCATCAGGTCATTCTGATTGTTATATGAGTGATTATATGATTTACTTGAGAACTGTGGATTCTGTTCTTTATTCCTTTGGACCTTTTACTTTAATGTTCATGACTAATTTTGCCATTTCTTTAAAATTCATGGAAGCTAAATGTGGTAGAAGACAAAATGTTTCAACAGAATCCACCAATCAGGCTCTTGCCAAATCTGCCACTAGGGGGACAGCTATGATCGTCACTGTTTCCGTTACATTTTTAATTCTCACAGCGCCATCTGCTGTGACCAATGCTTTGTACAGAAAGTATCCACTTAATAATGACCTTCCCCTTTATCGCGCCTTTTCGAACTTAACTCTATATCTAAACCACTGTATCAATGGTGTTCTATATTGTATTGTGGGATCTAAATTTCGAATTGAGCTTTTCCAATTATTTTGTCGAAAGGTCAGGACAGAAAGCATATCCGCTCGTATTCCAACAATATCAGTCTCTTGGTCACTTGAAAATTAACGGGTTAAAAGCAAAAATTCAAAGGATGAAGGTATGTAATCACGACGTGCAGGTGATTATATTGTAACTTTCTGGAAATGTTACAAAGAGTTACACAATTTGAGATCCATAAATTTTATATTAATCTCTGAAATCCCTTGAAACCGAGCCGGTGTTGTGATATGAAACCCCCCCCCCCTTTTAGGGCCTCCCTTTTATTATAAATATTGATTTTTTACAAACTAAATTACTTTTTTAGTGTTAATGTTGAAGTGTTGAATGCGTTTAATCAAAACTAATTTATTTGCATTAATTAAACAAGAATTTCAGTATTTTTATGGATAATAGTCAAATTTGAGCCTGTAATAAACATATATAATGTGTTAAAATAAAATTGTTATTCAATTATTGTCAAATTTTGTACAAATTATCACTTTCAATGCATTATGTGTCATTTGTAACAGAAATATTCAATATTAACTTTACAATTTAGTCAGAAACATTTCTGTCAGGGAGAAAATAGAAGGGAAAATGGTGCATGAAACTGAGGGCTCAAGTGTTAAGGGAAGTTGGACCTCTGGCCCTTATGTTAAGGGAGGGTCCCACTCACAACAGCAAGATAACTGAAATTTATGGGCTGGTGCCAAGTTAAAACAGGGGGGTTGGTAAACGATACTACACCAGTCTAACAGACTGGTTTTCCTGCATATGGTCAAAAATCAGGTAATTTTCGTGACACATGTTCTGAACTGTCACCTTTTTTCAACTCCGCGGTATTGTCTTTGCAGGACTCAACAAAGATATGAAATAAGCTTCAAATCAGATAATTGGATAGTGATGCATCAATATCAGATTAAAGATTAAAAACAGTGACAGTGAAATTTAATAACCCATTAAATGAACTATTCACATCAATATTCACGTTCGCCTGTTGTCGGGTCCAGTACATATGTTCTCGGTTACCTTGTTCCGAACGCAACATATAATCAACATTCCTTTCGACTCCATCCAGAGCAGTAATGAGGTCACCATTCATGACAAGTTAAAGCCTTTACCTGAGAATCGAGTTTTCCTATATTTCGTAATTTTTCTTCCAAATCATGGTAGAATCATGCCAGCATTGATATTCAATGGAGTTTTCTCTAAACGGAACAGAACTTTCATTGAATTCAGTGAATTCAGCGAACTTAGGGAATCTGAGAAATCACTGAAGCATGAATTGGGTTTAGTATAAGGATCTGCTCTGTTGCCTGTGGTTCTGTGGTCTAGTGGCATTATCCCTGTCTCTTACACAGGAGATCTTGGGTTCCAATCCCACATTGCTCATTTTAAAATTTTAATTTTTTTTGTGACTGAATTCAGCGAATTCAGTGAAAGCACTTAGAGAAAAGTCCATTGAATATCAATGCTGGCAGGATTCTGCCATAATTTTGCAAAAAAGTACGAAATATAGGAAAACTCAATTACGTGGCATGTAATTTTTAAGCACAGGATGGACCTGCAGAAGAATACTCCCCGTCCATAAATATTATCAGCATAATTGTAAAACTACACTACTAGATTGAGTCTAATCAGTGTAAAATGTGCGGACTGGTGGTTGCGTATGTGTGCTTAATCGACATCCAACTGTTTTTTAGAAAATATAAATTCGAAACTAATTTTGATTTATTCATTCATAACAGTGCCCTTATTGCTGGCTCGTTTATAGTTAATTTAGTGATTCAAAAAAGGGGACCATAGTCTTTGGTGAACATACGATGACATTTTTATGATAAGTGGGCCTACTTTGAGCTGCAGCACTTGATGGGTATTTGTTTACACAGAATGCCATCATGAGTTCATAATTTCCAAATGACATTATGTCACAGCAACAGCCAGGTTGCTGTGAGTTTTCACGATGTGGTATCTTATATTCAAGTGTGTCGATGATGGGAATGGTTTTATTTGTTTCTTTTCATAAAATAGTTTTAGAAAAGTGCTTGTAACACAATGCTTGGCCGATGAATAGAGTTCATAGCTATTTTCACCAATATTACTCTTTCATTAGTTCTCTTAAATCTTGGCTCCCTCTAGTTGGCAGCAAGAGCATTCAGGATCTCATCTCAGGGGATGACAGTAGTTGTTCATCGGTATCTCTTCATGTACTTGGCCCGAGGATTGGAAAGGAGTGCTAGACTGCAATTCTGACATCCATGATGAACACCAGTATCCTTGTCAGGAACTGCAAAATAGCACTTCCTGTAAAGTGCTCATGCTGAGAAGAATACAAACACACAACTTCTGTACAGTATTTGTTTTGTTTAACATTTTTTGAGGACATAAGTCCTTTTCATGGGGCTACTGATACCCCTGTTTTGGACTTCTGTATGTATGTTCTGGGTTTCGAAGCCAGGGTGGATCCCTTTTGGCATGCTTTCTTGCCTCTGTGATCACCAGATTCACCTCTGGTGTGACACCTGCTGACTGTATAGAGGTCAGCATAGCAGCTGAGTCTTTTTCATCCATGTACCTACAAACATGTCCACAAACATTGGTAGAGGTTCAGGCTGGGCTTGAACCCATGATCATCTATGCCATGAGCACAGTGCTGTATATAACTCAGCTGTTCTGGCTTGGCTTTCTGTACAGCCTTTATTATGATAAGTACTCCGAAAAACTGGTGAAAGAAAAATACAGGAACGCAGTTCACCATGAAAAACTCAATGAGGAAGAGCTCACATGTAGTTGATAGTATGCCTATATCAAGTCCAAAGAAGACAAACACATTGATTCAGCCAGTTAATACAATCAACATATCAATTACAGTACAGCTACAGTAGAAACAGCTAACACAGTTCAGAAACTGGCTACATACAGCTAAAAAAACCCTGAAATGCAAGAACATTCATTAAATAACAAGCAACAGACATAGACTCAAGCAAATACAATTAAAGACACTCCTACATATACTTGTCAGATTCTTACAGGTGTAACAGGTTGAAGTAGATCTATGTGTGACAATAAGGAGCTAGAGATGCAATCTGTGCATTTCTGGTCTAATGTGGCTAATGTGTGACCCATAGCAAAGTGATCAGCTCCTCAACCAAGTGCATGCATGTAGCATGTTCCAATCATGCATAGCTATCCAGTAAAACACCCAATCAATGTCCCCGCATCACATGCACATCCCCTGGTAACCAATCAGGCCATCACATGATGCCCTGGACCAATGGCAGTATGACATGTAAGAGTGTATTCTTACTCAGCTCCCACCATGTCTACATAAGTAACTACTGATCAGAATGTGATAAGACTAGTGTTTATCTAAGACAGTGTACCCTTCTACCTGTAATAACCAATAATTTGCACTAAATGACTCAACTCCTTTGTTGAGCTCCCACCTCAGCCTGGGGACTATTTTGTCTGGTAGCCTTGATATGCTTTTGGTTAGGTATGAGGTATATAAGGAGTAGCATGCCCTATGAAAGTAGGACCTCCAGAGAAACCATCAGACTGTTAAGTGCCAAAATAGCAAACAGCAGGAACTTCTCAGGTATTTGGAGGAACTAGACTAACTCCTTGCTTAGAATCTGCCAAATTGCACATTTGGGCTGTTTTAGCCACTTTTTGATACTTTGCAGATCTTGAAAGGCAGAAGAACTTCACTAGCTCCCCCTTCACAACCTGTTACTTAAAGTTATTAAAATACTATTCTAAGAAGCCCATAAGAACTGTACAAGCTAATGTAAGGAGCTAAGTTGTGTTTCCTTGAATATTGCATTTGAAGCTTGTATTTAAGATTGTTCTTGTATTGTTAGCTGTGTATCTAGTGTCTCAGTGTGTCTACATGTCTCAGGTGTAATAGAGTGTCATCAAGTGTATCATGTGTCTACAGTAGTGTATGCATGACTCCCTTCCCCCAATTATGTGTTTCAACAGTGTATGTTTCAGTATTTCTAGCTCCCTCCTATTAGACAATGGCAGAAGCTGTGATTATGTGTTCTTTTGACTTGATAGAGGTTTACCATTCTGTGAGTGTCAGCTCCCCAGCTATTTGACAATAACTCCTTGTTCTTGTTTGCATTGTACTGAAGCTGAGTTTTTGTGTTCTTCCAGTGTGGGTTCCTATGTAGAGACACTGACTTGCAAATCTATTGATTGTCTGCGAAGGTACTGGAGCTCCAGTGAGCTCCCCACAACTCTAACTTCCCACCCAGCATTACAGACTAGAACTCCTCATTCACACCTAGGTCCAGTGCACAAACTAATACCCATGAACAACTGCTGTTGCCCCCTGAGATAAAGAGCTAATGCTCTGACTGCTGACCATGCGGAGCTCAGTTTTTGACTGGTATTCCAAAGTAATATTTGGTGACACAAGATTCAGTAACATGCTATGAAAGGAAGGGCCTGGACTCCATCTGCCCTCCAGGCACTGTAAGCATTGCTAAAGTGCTTAGAATGGCCAAAACAGTCAATTTAGAGTACTTTCAGCTATCCCTAGGCAGGAGGGGCTTGCATAACCATCCCTTTTATCTGAGAAGTTCCTGCTGTTTGCTATTAACACCTTAACAGTCCAGTGGTTCTCTGGTGGTTCACTTAGCACAAATGATGGTTATCAAAGGTAGTAGAACACATTATCTCAGTTTGACACCTTCCTCATCTCAAATATATCAATCACACACTTAGCATATAACCCAAGTGGAGTCAAATAGGAACCCAACTTTGACATGTAATACTTCCATTGGTCCATGGATAACCTGGGGTTATCTGACTGCTTATTGGAGTTGTATATGTGACTGGAAAACACTGATTGTATAGTGTGGAGGTAGCAAAACACAGTTAATGCATGACCAGTACATGTACACATAGAGGGGCTTGCCTGTTACATCTGCTTAATATTGGATGCGGTTTTAGCTGGTTCATAGGCAGATTTAGATGCAACAACACTGGACCCCTCTGCAAATTTTATTAGCTAAATTAATCTGTTACACTATATAGATGCGCTAAGAAGTTGTGCGAATTGAGTGTATAAAATAGTTTACTGCCTGTGATAAATTTAATTTTTCTGGGTTTTTGGCTGGGAAGCAAGTCGTTTCTCACCCACTCCGTCAGCTGATCACATTGACACGAACTACCTTGATTTTGAACTTGATAATTACTTTGATTTCACAATTGTACCCATCGTTATAAAATGCAGTACTGCTGTGGCAAGATCCACAACGACTTGATTTTAAATTTGAACACTACTTTCGTTATTTCGTTTTGAACAAATGCTGGTCATAAAACGAAAAATATGTATTTCAGCACATTGAGGTCTATTTACATTCTTTCGCTATCAGTATTAATTTGTAGAGGTGCTAAACTAGACAAAGGTGAGTTACTTGAACGTTTTTTTTCTATGTAGTAAATTTAGATCCATCCGAATTTATTCTTTTTAAAAACTTCGAAAATTGAATTTGAAAAGTAGGCAGCACAAAATATGTGATTTTCTAACAATAAAATGTCAAGAACACATTTGTTACAAAATGTTCACGGTGGACACTTCTAGGTAGCAGAAATGACCATGGCTGTTCTTTTTGTTAGATTTCAGTGAAACAGTAATGCCTTCTCAACAAGCCACTTAACTGTTTCACTGCCAGTGTAGACATGAACTCTAACAAAAAGAACAGCCATGGTCATTTCTGCATATTTTACCAGATGTATTTTACATGTCCGTGTGGAAACAAAGAAACATCTTCATAACTACTTACTTCATTTAGATGATGGTGAACAATTTAGTGGTGAAAATCATCAAGGCAATGTAAGTACAAATGAATAATAATACAGAATCAAGCAAGGAAATGCCTAACGCGAATTCCATAGGTTCCGGTGTTAAATTGTAATTCCCAAAATTGAGATATTCTATAGAGGCTCTTTTGTCTAAGCAAAGAGAGAGGAAGGAAAAAAATATTTCATCTTTGATGACCAGACCTGTCTCTACCCAATATAGATCTACCCATGTCGGTCGATTCTGATTCATCAAAAGCCAGGCATTCTACCTACTTTTCATTTGGACCAGTAGACAACTCTTCAGGTGATTTCAAAGTTGTACATTTGGTACCAGTTCATTCTAATTGAACAAATTCATATAGTGGTGCCATCAAATAAGAATTAAAGAAAATTTTAATTCTAGTTTTTTTTACTGAAAAATGATAAAATTTTGTAGTTTTCTGTTCTAGTTCTATCTCAGTCTTTTTTTGGTATTTTTATTGCTTGTCAAAGGATCTTGCTTGTCAAAGGATCAAAATTAAAAGCAGCATCAAAATTCATCTGACCTAAAGTTAATTAATTTTGAAGGATTCCCAGATGGACCATTGTTTTTTTAGGAAGATCTGATTTTCTTATTTTAGACTTTGACTGATTCTTCTTAGTTTGATCACCACATTTTCAAGAATCCATGATTTTGCAAAAATTAGTACTTCTTTTTATCTGGTTAAAATGTACCGATGCTAAATGCAATTTAGTTAGTATTTATCACATTTATTATTCTTTCCCTGCTAACTTAATAAACATTAAACACCGTTGAGATTATCAGCATCTAACTCTCATAATGTTTAGTATGTCCTGAAGATGTAGATTTTTTGTTTTAGTTTGAATTATCTTTGAATTGCATGCACCTATCATTGACATAACGCACTGTATCCAACGCTTGCGGTGTTTGTTTTGGCTTTTCCTTTGTTCTAGGTGTGTGATAAGCACTGTCATCTTATAATCTACTGCTCATTAATTATTGAATATTAATATAGCATTGTGCCCATGGACGCATTTTACACCTCATTGACCAGAGAATGCATTCAGTTAACAATAGACAACTAAGTCACAACTACCTGTGTGTACTGATCTGGTCATTTACAAAAACCGATAATCTCCTCACAAGAGAAACAAATCAGCATTTATACATTACCAAATGATCTTATTTATCATTGTGGAAAATCGTTTTTGCAAAACAGTGCAAAAAATTACAAATCTAAACTATCCACAAACATGTGTTCCCTTCAACTTCCAGTCCTCAAATGACCAGATCAGTGCACACAGGTAGTTGTGACTCAATTGTCTATTGTTGACTGAATGCATTCTCTGGTCAATGTGGTGTAAAAGGCGTCCATGGGCACAATGCTATATGAATATTCAGTAATTAATGAGCTGTTGGATACATCTAATTATCAAACTATTTGGAGTGTGACAACTAGATACTCGTTTCACTCGCATCTAGTTATCACACTCCAAATAGTTTGATAATTGTGTACTTCTCAATTGTTAAAAAAATTTTGCACAAGTTTCTATTTATCGCAGGGTGATATTAATTTCGTTTAATTTCGGTAGTTGCCTACCTAACACATTGGATGATATAATAGCAACTAATTTAAGTAATTTTAGTGATTTTTTTTATTGTTTAAACATGGAACTGATACACACACTCAATGAAATTATCACTTCATTTAGACGACAAAATCAAAAATTTTAATAGATTTTTACCTAACTTTTATCTGTTTTCTGACACTTTTTGCAAAATCATTCACACATGGTTGATTTCTATTTCAAGTTTAATTACAATTTTGCCTTCCTTCATGTTCTTACTAATAATTTCATTCACTAATTGACCGACAACAACTCAATTTTCTTCAAAATTATACAACACTTGACTTGAACATTCGGTCTGCTCTTTCTTGCAATTTTGACCATCAGTGTTGTCTGTCTTAGTTTCTAGTGCATCAATTTCACTGTCTTTAACTTCAATATCACTATATTCACAAGCAACTACTCAATTTTTTTCTTTGATCTTCAGATGTTATCTGGTAACTGTCTACTGTGTCTGATCTGTGTCCTGTCAGTTCTTTGACCAATTTTCACTCCACCCCAGCCTGAAACAGTCAGGACCCCCAGACCATCTCAAGAAATGATTAGTAAAGTAACCATCAATTTCACAGATATCAAGGATTCTATGACCATCTCCTTAATCTTGTTTTGTCCAACTACTTCCCTCCCATACCACTGCTTCGGTAAAGGATTTTTTAAGCGTTGCAAATAGAAGTTTGACTTCTTTACATATTTTTTTGGGCAAAGACCAATGTATTTCTCATACAATCTGATAGGACAGTGGTTGATGTTCTTGTTGGGGTAGATCCAAATTATTTGTCTTTCTTTTCACATCTGAGCTATACCACCATCATTTGTCTTTGTACAATAATCTTCTCAATATACTAGACATCACACCCATTTAGAATCACACTCAATACATAACTGACTACCTTGATCTGGCATTTCTTGATGCATGTAATAATGTTCATCAACTGCTCATTATGCTATATTGATACCTAGTAGAAACAATAATGTTGATCGGAGTTTATCAGGCTATCTTCCCCCAATACCCCTTGATTCCACGTCTGTTCTTTGTATTCATAACTGATCAATTTAGTTGCTTTTTCACCATTCCAACATTTTCAGCACACCTCTCTTTCATGACATTATCTAAGAAAGTCTTCAGTTCTTCAAACCCAACCCCATAACTATTTCCCATTTGATTTTATTTATATAAAGACTTTTGAATTGCAACAACTGGTTGATACAATGTCTTGCCAGGATACGCTGCATCACCTTTTGCTCTTAGTTACTTCAGGAATAAATCTGCATAAGGTGTACTTCAAATTATCTTGGTGATCACATTCAAATCCCCTAAATCACAATTAAATATAGTTTAATCAAAGTCATTTGCCAGTCTTGCCACACACCATTCTGTAAAGGCATCAATTGCCTATCTGACTTTAGCCTCTGATCTCTTCTTAAGTGTTATTTTCTTTAATTCTGCAATCCTCTCTTCTGACAAAAATTAAATTGATGTTTTCTACTCAGAACTTTGTAGACAAATGATTGGTTTTTGCCAAGACTTAACCTCCTCAAATTCACACTAAAATAATCAATACACATTCTTTAATGTCTCCCTATAACATCATTTCAAACCAATAATGTCATAACCATATTTAAATTCAAAAATAAAACCTTAAAACTCAAGTGGAAATTCAAGCTTGTCCCCTCTGAATGGCATTAATCTCTCCCACTCCATCCAATTGGGATGCCAACACCAACCTTAAAAATTACAAAATCAATAACAACTGTTCAAACAAAATCTCAGTTCTTCCAATAAAACACTAATATCATTAATCACAAAATAAAACTTACTGAAAAATTGCATTCTGCTGTATATCATCACCACCTGTCTCTTCAAAATCTGGAATGTCAGAATATTCCATGTGACCAACCACGTTATTCTGTGCCACATTGCAATCTAAATCCATATCATCCTGAATAAAACTCATAAATTATTCACATTAACATCTTTTGTAGATGGCTGGGTAATGAATAATGCATTATCATCCCCTTCCACTGAAAAATTATCATATTCCATAATTAAATTTGAATAGAAATCAAGAGCATGTCCACTAACGCAAACATACAATCTACAAATGCCTCCTTTTCACACCAATTCCTTACAAAGATCTACCAGTTAACAATAACTTCTCATGCAATCTTAAGCAATCTAAAATTTTATTGGACATTTAACTAGTACAAATAGATGAATGCACATTAAAATTCTTCCATTTCGTCATTCCCGTAAGAAATCACCCATGCATAAAATAAATCAATCAATGCCAATCTACAACTTGACACCAGAACAAATTCTCAACCCTCTCCTATTCCTGTCTATAAGAACCGTTAACTTATAGAAAACTAGTGGCAAAATCTTTTAAAATTGTTAAAGGAACTCATTTTTGACTGTTATCATCAAATTAATATCGACTCGACTTCAACTTATCGAAATTAATTGATAATATCAGCCTTAAACTCGTATTTTAACAATTACTTGATCTTTCAGGCGAAAAGAGCTGAATTTCCTCGTGGTGGTGGTTGCTTCCCCTCAACAGCAAAAGTCAGCCTTCAAGACGGAACATCTATGGAAATGGCTGAACTTACAGTAGGACACAAAGTGAAAACAGGTAATGATGTTGGTTCTGAAGTGTTAATTTATTATTGTTTATATTAGAAGCAAGCTTATACCCTCCAACACGTGTCCTAGATGAAAGCCTCCCAGGAGAAATTTAAACTAAGGTCCTGACTACATTGTCATCCTTCTTTTTTTGATTTCTGGTTTCGAAGGACAACTTTCGAAAATCTAAAACTTGTAATCAGCAGGGAATTAATATTTTTTGTCCAACTAAAGATTACTATTTATATTATACAGTGCAACAAATAATTTTATTCAAAACATTACCAGCTGGAAGATTTTTGCTGCGTTTGAGATTCCTCTCAAACATTTTAATCATCTAAATCTTCAGTTGGATAGAATTCGACCAATGAACCCAGATATTTTGACATAACATAAAGCCCTGACAGCCAATCAGAACTAGGTGTGATGGAAAAGAGATGCACATACCTATATATTCAGTTCAGTTAAAGTTACACGCATTAAGGTGAACGATATTTTGCAGAAATGCCCTAATTGAGTTTTTCACGATAGGCATTTCTGTCAGATTATCTGACAGATATTTGCACAGAGAAGAGCAAAAAAAATTCATCAAAAATTGCCCTCAGTGGGGTTTGAAACCAGGACCTCTGGATCCTGAGACCAATGTTCTACCCCTGAGCTAGGGAGGAATCTGTTGGGCAGGATATTTCTGAAGTGAGCTTTGTTTCATGCACCACTTCACATGTTGGACTTTGTTCATTTCAAGAATCAATAGAGCATGACTTTATAAAGGCCTTAATGATTTACACAGACAACCAAATAGTGACTTAGCTCAACAAAAATATCATATGTCGCATACATTAAACCAACAATACAACAAGAAAGCCAGTCAGTTTTGCACAGAGCTGTCTTATTAAGCAAAGTCACACATCTCGTTTGGAGTGAAATCTCCCAAATTCTCATGAGATTTCACAGGTCCCTTTTAGCAGAGTAATTACTTTAAATAATATATAGATTTTAGCTGCTCCATCTTAATAAGACTTAATAAGACTTCAAAAAACATAGCACATTCAATGTGTTATTTAGCACCAAACTCTCATGAAATTTCATTCTAAAATTGTGTGAACACCTTTTGGCCAATCAGAATGCCTTAAATTCTCAAATCTTACAAGAAAACTAGAGATTTTCTTAAAACAATTTATTCAAATAGTACTACTGTGTACAGCAGATCTGCTAAAAACTCAGCATGGAAATTGGATTTAATGTATATAACTTTAGAACATTTCTTGCCATATTAGAACATTTCTGCACACATTGCAGAATGTAAACAATTAATGTTCTAAAAAGTGCAGAAATGTTCTTATATGCACAGAAATGTTCCAAATCATAATTTAAATTAAATCAAAATGTCATGCTAAGTTTTTGTATTATTGGCTTAATGTACATGACTTGGGACACTTCTGCATATAGACCATTTCTGTGGACATTGTTTACATTCTGCTATGTGTGTGATTCTGTTTCCCCTTGATGAAAGATAAAAAAATAACGAGTAATTGAGACATTTGGGTTTAATATTATTTCTTTGTTTAACAAAGGTTTTACTTTGTATATTAAAATATAGTTTCCTCAAGTGGCAAAATCACATACACTGCAGTGAAAACATTTCTTAAGAAACAGCCAAACATCATTACCCAGTACAAGTCTATTGCAACTGTGAATGAAACTCTCACTCTAACTGGAAACCATCTGATGTACACAAGAAAGAGCTGTGCTGACAAATTCAGTCCAATGTAAGTCAAATACTTAGTCATACAGAAGATGTGTAATTGGGTCCCTTGCTTGTGGTATAAGACCCAGTTTTATACATAAAGCTTTACTTTCAGGTATGCAGATGAAGTCTCAATTGGTGATGAAGTATTAATTCAAAAGCAAAATGAGTTGACCTCTGCAAAAGTGGTTGATACATCTGATCTGTCTGTGCAAGGTAAACATTCCTTCTCAAGAGTTACAGAAAGCTACAATTTGAAATGTTATGAGTAATGAAAGTATTACAAACTTGTAAAAATTGTAATGTGGTATGGAGATGTTGTCACAATATTCCATATATCCATAATGCACATTTCCAAAAGAATTATGTTTCTTAGGTAATATGCCACCCACAGAAAAATGTCTTTCCCTTTCTAGTGAGAAACATGTACCATTACTCTAAAATTGTTTTAAGTATCTACTTGCGTTGATCTGTGAAGAAATTAGCCACAAATTCAATAAAACCTGGTAAGAACTTGAAAGTGCTCTCCTTTTTCAGGTGCATTTGTCCCTCTGGTGATGGAAGGTAAAATGATGGTTGATGGAGTATTGGCTTCATGTTATGCTGATTTTCCTCATGATTTGGCTCATTTAACAATGGTACCCATGCAAAGATTTTCAGTTCTAATGGACTGGATATTTGGCAAAGATGCTGGATATTCAGTATTTGTCAGTACTGCAAGAGGATTGGGCATGTTCTTGCTGCCTAATATACATATTTGGAGCTACTGATTATATTATCTTATTGTTAAGCTTTTGTCTTTTAAAAATTAGTCTTAATAGCATTATCAACAATTGTTACAATAAGTTAGTAATACTGATTTAAACAGAAACTACATATAATAAAGTACAAATTGCAAGAAGTATTGAGTACTTTTATTTGTTTCGTAAGTAAGGTTATCAGCAAATTTGGAGACAAATTTCAATTGTTGCACTGCATTTTGAATGATTGTTATCATTTACCAAAATAGATCTGTCTCTTGCCATATACAGAGTAATTTCAACTTGACTGGGGAAGCAATGATCCTACTGCATTGTAATGTCGAAAATAGAAACTTTTAATTTCCTCTTTTGAATTGTTCGTTGAGGGTTTAACCCCTTTCGTTAGGCAACTCTCCATCACAGTGCGCAACTTGATGTTAGTTTAAAACCGAAGACGTTTCCTTTTAGATCTAATTTTAGTTTAACAATAGTGTAACCGTATCTGTTCGTCGTGATTGAAACACCTGGATCACACCTGGTATTCCAATGTCTTTACTGACAAATTGTGTTTCATCGATGACATGTTGACTTTAGAAGAAATCCACACACATTGTAAAAACGTCTGAAAATAGGAAAGTCCTACTGCGTGAAACCTCAGGAGGCGTACCGCCCGCGTCATAACCTTTCCCGAGGGGAGTTACCTCTATCCTGACCAGAGGGGCTACCTCTATCCTATTGAGGAGGGGTTACCCTCTAGGTGCTGTTCAGGAGTACCCCTCTGACTGGGTACCAACCTGGCTACAGGCCTGACTGGGGTACCCCATAGAAAAGGACCTGGGACTAGAGACCAGAGATATTCCTCAGAAATGACATAGGACCAGAGACCATTGACCTGCGACCAGGAGAACCCCGTCCCATTGTTAACCGACAAACATCTGCAAAAACATTACCTTTCCGTTGTACTATGTATGTGGGCGGAAAATATCATGCATATCCCCATTGAATCCCCTTTTTATCAAGTCCGAATAGAATAGACCGTATGGATGATACTATGCACACCATTCCCGATTATTGCGGGGTTTTTAAGGTTGCCGTACCCACTTGACCAAATGAAACCGAATGAAGCAAATCATAGCGTAAATCGTTGCCAATGATAAAAGGAATAACTCGGTGAAGTTTAAAAAAGATTCACCGTTCTGTTCAGAATGCATTGCTATTTGTCAATGGGCCACCATAATGCACTACAATTGACCACAGTTCAATTGGGTTAAAGAGGGTAACAATACAGTTAGTGTTCAATGAAGTGTAACTCTGTATATTGACGAGAGTTTTACGTCACAACACGTGGGTGGGTACAGCAACCTTAAAAGTCAGTGTATGATGGGGAACGACAATCAGTCAGGAAACACTCTTGAATACCAGGTGTGACGATAACGTTCACAATACTTTCTGCTGGCCGGAAAATATTTTGTCGCTTAAGCTGTAGTATCTGTACATTAAATATTCGAATAGATAACTTGTACCTGTACGGATTTTGCAAACCATAGCATTTAATAGTTTATCACTGTCCTTGATAAATGGGTTGAATGTTACACGTAACAAGTCGCCAATTGGCAAAACAAAATTACTATCTATTTACTGCTATTGCCTGGATTATACAAAACATTACTTTTATTTGCTGAGCTTAGAAATTTGCTTGTAACACTGAAAGTAAAATAATAAACTACAGGTAAGTGAGTTTATTTACTTATGAATCAGTATTGATGTGATATAAAATGAATAATGTTTACTACATCTCTGTTGTTACGATGTACTTAAAACTTTCAAAATTTCTCAGAAGTTCTTTCTTTCTACTAGCATACATCATTATTTGGTCAATTTTCATCAATGTGCTTCAGGTAATTTCACCTGCGGGTGAGAATGGTCGCCAACGTTTCTTCAACCATAACCCCACCCAAAGTCACAAATACCATGACAACGAATGGTGGCGAAGTGCTTAAATCTACACAAGGTCTGTCACATACATATATCTCTTTTATTCATCTTCACTTTCATTCAGATGAATTTACCGAAATATGTTCTGACAAGTGCTGGATTTGAACCTGGGACTTCTTACTCACCGTTATTCATTACCGCCTGCGTACGACAGGAAGGTGATGTTTTCACAGGCGTCAGTCTGTCTGTCCACACTGGGGGGGGGGGGAGTAGGGGTACTCCATCCCACAATACTTCCACTGGACCCAAATCCTTTCTGGGGGTACCCCAGGTCAGGTTGGGGTACCCCCAGCCAGTTCCAAGGTAGGACAGGGGGAGGGGGTATCTCTGACAAGGTCAGGGTGTACCCCCTACCCAGGTCAGGTTGGGGTACCCCACCCCCCCGAGGACAGAACAACAGATCGAGCACTTGCCACGCGGCTTGTGGTATGCCTCTTACGTTCATGCAGGAATACTTTCTTGCTTCCTGATGTGTTTAGATAGACTCGTACCCGCCGGTTCCTCTTTCTAATTATAATCTTTTATTTAAAAACCTATCGATACGCCAAGGTGTTTGGTTAATCAGAAACGCATGAATTCCATTAATCGCAAACAAAATTGCCCTACCTAAGTTCAAAAACGTTTTGCAGAATTTACGCTTGAAAGTTATACTATCGAATTTAACGTGATTAGTAATTGAACCATAAGTCAATGCTCGTCAGCAAGGTGTGCACGTTGTATTTTTACTTTCAAGCATTCTAGACTAGATTTTTTCTGATGTGAAGTATCAAGTACAGTACTGCAGCTTTCATTACAACTGAAAACCAAGAGTGCTACTTGCACGCAATGATTCTAAAATCCAAGCAACATTTTCCTTGTAATTTGAGAGTAGAATGATATGGTTTTGTCCACAGTATACAAGTCAGCATGAGTTTTAACGTACTTGACATGTGAAATGGATTAGTAAGAAACTATTTATATTGTAAAATGCTCAGTTGATCTGCCGACGAAACATGAAGTGTATTCATGATACATTTTGTAAAATCAAGTAAATGTTGTTCGTCTCTAGTTCCGCACCTGCCAAATTAATTTTTTGGCGGACTAACTTCATTATGCTGAACCGTTTGACTTCAGGTGCGTTTAGCATGAAGGATGTGAACATGGTGTTGATGATAGGGGGACCCGCTGGGGGTTTCGTCGTATTCGTCATCGGAGCCATCCTCCTCAATATCTGCCTACGGTAACAGACACGCCTTACAAAAAACGTTTCAAAATATGAACTTCAATAGATTTTGGACTAATGGTCCATTCACACCGGCTTTTTACTCAATTATTTTCTCAACTATTTTAGCAATTATTTAGGTTCGAGAACGGGTTGTGTACCCATTTTTGGAGATTTTAGTACAAACACACATATGGATAAATCGCAATAGCAATCGCAATAGTTGAGAAAAAAGCCGGTGTGAATGGACAATAAAGGATGAATGTCACACGTCTTTCTTTCACTAGTTAATATATTCTAACCTTTAGCATTTGATTTTTCTGTACTCAGGAGCCGCATGTGGAAATCTTTTCTACGGAGGAGAAGAAGACGTGATCGCGCTGTTCTGTTGGAGAGTACAACTGGTGAGAAGAGTTTATCAGGCCTTCGTCATAAAGTAACTAATCATTAAATTTTATCCTGAGTGAAGAAATTGATTTGAACGAAAATTATTTGTATCTCTAGTCCTTATTTCTGTGGTTTCCCTCGATATCTCGGTGATAGAAAAGATAGAAATAGATGTAGTTTGGGGCTGTCATTGAAATGATGGTCCTAATGGCTCGTTCACACTGCATGGAACCGGGACCAGGACAGGGACAGGGAATGGGACCAGCACAATAGGAGACAATAGATCAGGTTCCTGTCCCTGTCTCAGTGCAATATGAACAGTTCTGCATAATACATACAAACCCATTTTTACCCAGTCCCTGTCCCGGTCCCGGTTCCGTGCAGTGTGAACGCACCATTAGATTGGTGTAAAACAACAGGGTGTCTTCAACACACATGCATTTTTTACAACTCAATAGAAAGGCCTACCAGTAAACCAGTCAGTCAATTATTTGTTGAACCACATTTGCTTTTGTCCAGTTTTGGTACTGTAATTTTTGTAGATCTAGCAGACACGAGCTCTCTCGGTCCAGAACTGGTGGATCTACTGGAGTATCTGGAGCCAGAGATACGAGAGGATCTTAACCGCATCTACAAACAACCGGAACACGTCCAAACAGACGCCGTCATAACAAGAAGTGGGTGAGGGTATCAAGGCAACAAGGGGTGGCCTGTTTAATTGCACCGGAATGTAATACGTTTGATAATTTTACTGTGTAGGAACATTACTCCAACTGTCACTCGGGGACATTTCAAATTCCTAATATTCCCCGTATTTGATCGAAATTAATTTCGATTGAAAGAAATATTTTATTGAAAGGCAAAACGTCAAGTCTACGATAGACGCTTGAAAATTTCAACTCCGACCGGTACATTGGAAATCAGGCCTTACAAATGAATGACAACATTTAATATTTATTGCAGCCGAATTTTACACGATTTTCAGAGGAACATTAATGGTAGATAGAGTTTCACGACAAGTGGCAGGCAAAAGACTCAATGGTAAGTTTGCAACGAGGAGAAAATGTATGTATGTGCAATAGAAATTTGTTTCCTATTGAAAATGAAATTGGACTGCCTGATAGTAGCGCATTGTAGTCAACTTCACCTGCAGTGGACTTCACCAGACACGAGAGCTTTCCCCTAAGGACATGAATAGTCTATAATTTTCTACATATTGTGTCATTTATATCAACCACTTGGAAGAAAGGAATCAGTAAAATATTTATGTTTTCGGGGTTTTTTCAGAAAGTTGTAGTCTTTTGGTGATGGAGGACTTTATTAAAGAAGGATTGGTGATGAGTAAACTCAAACATCCAAATCTATTAGGTCTCGTTGGTTTCACAATAAAGGACAACATCCCCTTCTTGCTACAACAGCACATGATCAATGGGGATTTAAAAACATACCTTGAGAATTCAAGTAAGGTGAGCTTTCTGTCAACATTGAATTATGTTTGAATGAATAGATTACGAATGTAACAGCTTCCAGCACAGTGCTGGCTTTTTCGATTTGCAGAAATAATTGATTTTCATCGAATTTTTCCTAAATAATACAAATCTGACATTTCTGACATTTTTGTACAAACCTGACAACAGGGCTTTAAAGTTTCAGCTAAAAATAAAGTTGCCTCCAGTAGGAATCAAACCCACAACATCAAACATCTATGGATGAGAATTCCAATGCCTTACCCACTCAGCCAATTGTCATACCTGGCTAGTCTCAAATTTTTAGACCCTTATAAAGTCATGCTCCATTGAATCTTGAAATGATCCAAGTCCAAAAACCTTCCATTACCATAACCCATCATTTAATATCTGGAATTAATTCGTTAAGTTTAATGTTTTAAATATTTAATTGAAATCAAAATAAAATATTTTGATAGGATTTGGGAACTGTCAGGTTACTGAGGTTTGCTTTGGACGTAGCCAATGGAATGCAGTATCTGTACGAGAAGAACTGTGTTCACAGGGACCTGGGAACCAGAATATGTCTGTACGTAGAATTACAGGTTTGGACGTTTATTGCAAAGCAAAAACCTGTGGGCAGTGTAACAGGTTGAGATTTATCTCTTTCTCAAAGTTTGAGGAGAGGAGCAAAACCGCAACTGTATTTGGCTTCCGATGGCCAAAAGAGCATCATTCCGTGTCTCAAACATCTCCTCAAGCTTTCCCGCCAAAACCCCTGTATGGATCATGCATGGATCATGCTCTGATCACGTGAAGATCACGCGCACCCTGTTATCTCCTCAAAACAATGTCCAAT
>JBCAUG010104278.1:0-21716 GCA_038406175.1 Haplosyllis leylae | reverse complement strand
GCCAACCCTTTATTTTGGTCCCTTTTGCCCAAAAACGCATAAAAATAAAAAAAAAACCCCGAAAAGGGGAGTGAGGTTGGTAACGTCACATCGTGAATATTTACTCACACTGTGAATGATTTGATGTCCGTTACAGCAGTAACTGTCGACAGTTTCTATCAATGTCAAGATTATCTAACTTAAGGCCATGTAAGACCATTACTAAGGAAGCTCAAGGTCAAGGTCATGTCAGCACCAAAAAAGCTCAAGGTCAATGTCATGTCACCAAGGAGGTTCAAGGTCAATGTCAAGGTCATGTCAGCACCAAAGAGGCTCAAGGTCATGTCAGCACCAAAGTCAATGTCTGGGTCTGTTCAAGTGACCAACACAAAAGCCCTGGTAGGCTTCGACATTCACTGGGCTTATCCAAAGATGAGACTGGTTCAACCAATCATTCCCTTGGACGATATGTGCATTTGATTTTTACCCACAGTAAAAAAAAAATGTCCGACTTAATTTTATAAGGTGCTACTGTGTGAATTTTCCCACTAGCAGGATTGTTGAGATTTACATAGTATTCTGTAGACACCAGTGAACTTTACACGGCAGGCTACAGATATTTTCGAAGCTTTACACGGTACGCTACATATTTTTTCAAAGCTTTACACGATACGCTACAGATTTTTTCAAAGCTTTACACGATACGCTACAGATTTTTTCAAAGCTTTACACGATACGCTACTGATTTTTTTCAAAGCTTTGCACGGAATAAGGCAGACGCTTATATTTATATCGCTTTGTACGGTATTGAGTGGATATTTATGAAGCTTTACACGATATTCAGCGGATATCTGTGTTTGCGTAAGCTGTACATGAATCGTTGGTTATTTAACCCCGCATCATGTACTGTGTACTCACCACATACTTGCTGTGTACTCCCTACATACTGTGTACACATACTGCTGAGGCGGTACTGTACGACAGGGACAGAACGGGGAAGATTTTCCCCCAAGGGCAGTTCATCCAGGATTTTAGGAAAACTTTCGTCACTTTTCCATTTACGATCCTTTCAGAACAGTGTTCATGCGTTTCTAAGGTCATATATCAAGTCTCGTCAGCTATGTCCAATTTGAAACTTAAACCTTTTAATAAAAAATGTCTTGATAAGGAAATGAGCGATCGGCACAGGGAAGTTATCTCCACATTGTCATTGTACAGGCCACGGCGACTTTAAATTTACTTTACGTCACTTTACGTCTTGGAATCGTTGCGAATGGTTCTGTCCAATGTTTGTCTATTTGTAGTTAACCTTTTTTTTATTTAAGGTTACTTTTGGTTGTTGTCGTTACTCTTTACAACCTACGTAGTCTGACGTTTTTGACGTCACTCTTAACGTAACGTCTGTCGATCTGACGTCGTTGGCTGAGACACATTTGTGTTACATGCCACCCCGGGGCTGTGAAGTTACACGTTTGAGCCCCCAGGGTTGCACGACAGGGTTTTTAACTGCGGGGTTTGATGCCGCAGACGTTCACAGTGTGTGACTCAGTAACGACGATACAGGGATGACGGAGAGACGAAAATAAACGTCACGAAGCAACCGACACACATACTCGTTGTCTCTGTGGATATTTAGTATTATTTACTGTATGATATCTCTGGAAAAGGGACATCTGTGAGAGTGAGTGATAATGCATCACCCGATCAGGTGGGAATGAGGGAATTCTCGTAAGAGAACAGCACCAGGATTCTATTGTAAACGTCGTGGTTAGTGTCGTGGTCAGCGTGGTTTACCGGCACCGGTCTCACCAACCTACGGATCACCTGAGAATTACCGACAAACGGACGGACGAAATCGTACCTAGATGATGAAGACGGTTTTCTGCTGACGGAAATTTGACAAGTTTTTTACGCGGAATGTACGTGGTCCACCACCATCGCCGCCAGTCTAACCACGCAACGTATAAACCACTAAAATCATCTCAGGGATATGTCTGAATAGTCGGTGAAGACATTTTTGTGTTGGTGCATTCAAGGAAAATTATGTAGTGAATGGGGTCAACTTTGTTGTATGTGCTATTTCTACACAATACGTTTTGTACAAATAAATCTAGAGAATCGCTAAGGGTTCTTGCGGATGTTAAGAAATATATATTTCTGTGCACTTCACAAAAATAATTATTGAGAAAAGAAATCTCTTAACGCCAGTTAACATCGACTGGGTTAAGTTGAATTGTCGTCTTCTTTCTAAAAATTACTGCAAAGAAGTTCTTTGAATATCTCCGAATTGACAAAGTCCCAGTCTATTTTTAATGAAGAAGAAATAGAACATCAATTAGCACGTGAACTGGAGCGTGAAGTCATCCAGTCAGACATGTGATAGTAATCAAAGAAAAATATAATAGAAAAACAGCTGACAACACCATTTCTGAAGAGGTTATTATAACAAGTAATGATGACGTCATGTGTTTGCTTCTGAAAATAAAGGAAACGGAGCAATTATTCGGAAATTATCACGATTATAGCAAAATTGTTTAGGGAACAAAAAATGAATGCGGAATGAGGTTCTTCCTGGTAATTAGAACTATTAAACCAAAGAGCTGTTGATCTCACATGTACAGCTGTCACATGTACTTTAGGAGTGTCTGGTGAAGTACATTGCTGCACAGATTTCTCAACGATCAATAAACGTTAAAAAACACAACGGAATCACAAGATTAAATATTTATTGTACGAAGGTGTTGACGAGTGAAGGTGTGTAAAGAATGCGGAAACAATTACATGGATCACGCTATCAGTCACTGATAACGTAGTGAAGCAGGGGAAGCACCGAGGTGTCGAAGGTCAAGAGTCACTTACGGAGATAACGCACTCACCACACAACGTATTGTCTCCAGATGGAAAATATAGCACATTGTATGCGGATACAGTGTAAACACACCTATTCAGGGACTGTTTCACTTTCATAGGGATTATGTTAATTACACTCAAGTATTTACACAGGTATCACACAGGTACGTCAATGACACAATTGAATCACCTGTGAAACACGTTATTAGCAAAACTGCACTGAAATCTAGGTGCGAATCGGTTGGGAACGTTATGTTGAACAGGATGTAAAGCTGTTTCTAAAAATAGAACAGTTTCATTAAATTTTCAGTCCACAAAAGTGAAAGTTCGAATTACATCATTTTGGGAATAGGATGTGAGTTTTGTTTGTTTCTTAAAATAGAGCAATTTATGTACAATCCGGAGGCGGAGATGAATTAGGCCTTCGCTTGATAACTTGTTCCCGGAACGTTTTTTTACGTTCACTGACTGGGTCATCGATCGTTCGGAGGAAGAGGAGGCGGAAGGTTTGACAAACGTCTGATTCTCGGAATTCTCAAGCCACAGGCGATCAATTCTGACGCGATTAGCTCATTCATGTCTGAAGGGCTATTCACAGCGACAGAAAGGGAAAGCGAATACGAATTCGAAGTGTTACATCGCCAATACAGATCCAATGTGGCATTCATTTTGACTGGCTGTGAAGATCAAGTAAAAATCGCCTTCGCTTCATCCGCTTTTTGTACCAGTGTGAACTGACTAACCCGCATGACTATTGGTGATTGACACATCAGATTGGTAATACGTCAATAAGAGGGAGTGTTCGCGTTGCATCATGGGAGCTATCTGTTCAGGACCCAGTCGATATCAGAGACGCAGACGACTCCCCAGCTACCTGGACGAGGAGGTGTTCGACGAGTACCGTCGAAACAACAACAACAATAAGAGGAAACCAAGGCAACGGGTGTCCTCCACCCTCAACAGGGTTAACGGGATTAAAAACGTTCAGAAGAAACAGCATCAGGGTAGGATTAAACATAAACCAGTGAAACCCAGACACAGCAGGGAGATTATGTACATTTTCAAGTTTGATGGGGAAGAAGAGAACGACGGAGAAACAACGCAAGAATTCGCGAGACTAAACGAGAACACAAGGACAGATTCCATGAGATTAGATGAGACTACTGGAAAAAGCAGCTTCAAATTTGATAATGCCATAAACAGCTTCAAATTGGATGAAACCGCGATAAGTGACTCGAGAATAGATAAAACCACGAGAAGTAGTGCGAGATTGGATTCAGGAACAAGAACCAGTGCGAGATTTGACACAGACGCTAGAGGTGGTACGAGATTAGACTCAGAAAGTAGACGTTGTGGTAAATCGGATAAAGTCGAAAGACAAAGTAATTCAAAGCCAATTACTGAAAGTATGGAAAAATCAGTGTCATTACCAGTGACGCAAAATAACGCGAGATTAAATGAGAAGTCTAACAGACAAAGTGCCAAACCCATGACAAGAGAAATTACAAGAACTGGAAAGCACTCCAAGAGTCTGGATGTATCAGAGATGGACGACGCAGATGGTCCGAGATTTCACACTAAACGGCGTCGCGCTCAGAGTGAAAGCGCCGCGGCAAATAGTGCAAAACTTGAGGGAAGCGCCAACGCCAAAATAGGGCGACCAAACAGCGCCAAAGCGACTAAGTTCGGAGGCGCCAAATCCAGTAGCAAACGTAATAACCGCGTTAAATCACAGCCTGTGACACAGGTAAAGTTCTAAACGATCGATTTTCCATTTTTGGGAACAAGTTATTAAAGGGAGATATGATGTATTGCTGGAGGATCAAACATTCCTCCAAGCAGTACGGGACGCCATGGGTATTTAAAAAGAGATAAATGTAGAACGGCTATTTTATGGCTCTTTTCCCCGTAAAACCGATGCAAATCCTTCCGGGAATTGTACTTTGCATAATTGATCTTCCAACATGCGTGTCCAACCAGGTTCAATGGAATCAATTTCAGTCGCTGATAGTGCGGCCTAAGTATGTATGGTTTGGGAAGAATTGCTTGTATGTAAGCCATTTTGGTGTATTAGTTTTGGTTTTTGGTGAGGTGACTCTTTATGAAATTAGTACCTTCTGAAAAGTTCTTTGGTAAAATATCACCTGGCGAGGTTTCAATCGTCCTTTCTTAAAGGATCACTTTTAGCCCTGCGTCCACTTGGATTGGAGGACAACAAAAAATCCAGGCTAAGTTTGTGCCAAAATGTCAATTTTATGTGTTTGGAATTTTAAGATTTCTCCTTCTGACTTAAAAAAATAGAGCCTTGCCAAATTCCAAACGAGTACCGTCAATGACACAATGTAGATTGAAGCCCGTTATTGTTTTGATATTGGTGACGTCACACAGAGCTCATACTGAAACGCCCAAGCACTCAAAT
This sequence comes from Haplosyllis leylae, assembly GCA_038406175.1. Lineage (NCBI taxonomy): Eukaryota > Metazoa > Annelida > Polychaeta > Phyllodocida > Syllidae > Haplosyllis > Haplosyllis leylae. The sequence continues at coordinate 16,468 of JBCAUG010104278.1, read as the reverse complement.
GGCAATATTTTAGTGATGCCTTTTACGACAAAAGGGAATTTTACTTTACCTTTACCGTTTGTTTGAGTACCTCACGTACTGACGTCGATGTACCTCACATACTGACGTCTGTGCAACCCGGGTGAAAAAAGTATTTTCAAACACGGGCACAATGGCCCAGATGCTTGTACCATGTCGGGTTCCTGGGTATTACATTTTTTGTCAAGTACCTTAAAGCAAATATGACTGTCGTTTAGTTTAATATGTAGAGTAACCGACACCATACACGGCCTTGAGAACGTCATTTTCTACTACATTATTATAGTTGTTATACTGGCCTAATAACACGTTCACACTCCACGTAACCGGGAATGGGACCGGGAACAGGAACAATGTGTTTCTATATATTATGTTCACTGTCCACACTGCACTGAAACAGGGACGGGAACCTGGCCCATTGCCTTCTATTGTGCCAGTCTCTTTCCCTGTACATATCCCGGTCCCGTGCAGTGTGAATAAGCCACAATGCGTGCGTACCGTTTCGAGGACCCTTGGCTTTTTACATTCATCCCATTTACCATGCTTTTTACACACATTATATTGTTGGTAAATGGAAGAAAATTAAGTTAACCAATAAGCGCGTAGAATGCAAGCTCGTACGATTTCCAAGATGATTATGTAATTTCCAGTCGTAGAGTGTCACATGATAGGAGATTAGTTTTTGCGGTTTCAAAAGAGAGGCCTTCCTGGATTGTGCGGTCGTACTGGGTGATGTTGAAAGGGATTGTTGCAAGGCAGATGATGAAGTTTAAAAAAAGTGAAGTTTTCCTTCAAAGTGTAGTCAGGCAGGGAAAAAAAATAACGCACAACGCGGGAATTGATTGTCCTTGTCCTTATCCAATCAGGGTTTTTCGCCACAGAAAAACTGTTTCAAGATCTTGGAATTCTCCAGCAGCTCGTTCGCAAATCTTCCGCGATCTCTGATTTCAAAATCGTTGATTAAAATTACGTCCTATCAAACGTATCAGGAGTGACAGGACACCATGGCACTTTATCACAGGATCAAAGTTACCATAGCGACACCATACTGCGTGTAGTTATTGGCTTACTCACCATGGTTACATGATAAGTACTCCTTTGGAAATTACACTTGAATCAGGTTTTAATTAAAATTTCCTTCTCTGCCGTATGGACATAGTTAGATAATATGACCTTGAAAGTATTTATGACCCCAGATGTTGAAGGTCATAGCAGGTGGGAAATTGCTTTCTCAGACACACCTGGAATGCCGGTAGATCAAAGGAAATGTATCCGGCGGGCACGCGTACCTTACAAAATACTTCAATGAAACCGCTTCCTGCTTGTTAACAGAGAGTATTTACAAGTGTTGACGATGAGAAATTTCAAGGTCATACGAAGGTCACGCGGCAATTAATTCCCTTGAGATAGGAATGCTATAAGTCAAGGTTCAAGGTCACGGAATCACATTCATCGTTGTATGTGTGAAGAGGTCAAAAAGGTTAACAGCATTATGCGAGAGGAATGTCACAGCAGTAACAACAGGCTGCCATGACAACAGAACCCTACACCTGTCGCAGAAAAACGTACTTCTATTGTATCTATTGTTGGAATGTACGTGAAGGAATGTGTCGCGGAAAAATGTTGTCACTTTTTACAAGTGACCCTCAGCTGGACGTGGAAACACGGGAGAAAATATGGTCACCTGGGTAATGAATGCGACAAGTTATTTACATGAGAAGAAACCTAAGAACGGCTTCCTTTTAACTGAGAAGCACATGCCTCCTGCCCGAAACCGGAATGTCATGAGACATTTAAGAGCTCGGTTGGTCTCGTGTGTGTTTGATATTCAGAGAAAAAAGTTTTAATATGCGGAAAGAGCATGAGGGAATGGACCATCCTAGTTTTAAGACGATTTAACAAAGTGCAAAATGAAGAGTGACGGCCGGGTGAATGGTAATGAATCACAGGTGGTCTGAACGTTCAGCGACCGATCACTGAAAACTGTGACTTTAAGATGTGATCTGAAACACACAGAAAACCCTGACCTTGGGAGTTGTTTTGAAGGTGTATTTAAGAACATAGTAAAAATTTAAGCGGAGTGAAAACGACAGTTGTTGGCAAAGTTTCTAAGCATTTAACCATTGGGGGAGATAACCGTTCATTATAAAGTGACCGTAAATCTGACGTTTCACTGTAACTTTGTGTCGTGTATTGCAGTGGGTGACCGCCCATTACAATGACCGTTATTCCGAGGTTTCACCATGTGTTTTGTGTTGTATATTACAGGGAGGTGCTGACCAGGGGATGCCTATCATCGTGTCCCGCGTGGCGCCCAACACACCGGCCGACGTGTGCATCCCGCGCCTCAACGAGGGCGACCAGGTCCTCTACATCAACGGGCGAGACGTCTCCCAGCACACGCACGAACAGGTACGTATCCATGGCAATACTCCCAGCACACGCACGAACAGGTACGTATCCATGGTAACAGGCCCAACAGGTACACACGAAGAGTTTAGTGGAAGTAACGTAACACCCTAGCAATGGAGGCCTACGCTCGATTATCAAACGTTTACCGAGAGAAAGAAAGTACAGTCGTCTTGCATGACGATAGAATTGATTTTGAACTCATTGACGTTTCAGGTTGTGATGTTCATCCGGGCGTCGCGGGAGACTCACTCAGGGGAACTGGTGCTAGTCGTGCGGCCGAACGTCTACATCGGGGACGACGGGACGGACCCCGAGCCGGACTTCGTGTACAACCCGGACACGCACGCGATCACCACCAGCCTCCCGCCGGGCTCCGACCCGCTCCCCGCCAGTATCATGCTCCTCTCCGAGTCCCTGGAGTCCGGGGCCGCGCTCGCTCAGTTCGAGGTAAGAACTTCAACCCCCGATAGTGAACTCCTGTACTTGTCCCCAAGACGACCAGTACTGCCCTTTTGTCAAAAATAGTGTCTTGCATTTGGAGAAACGGTTTAAGAAGAAGCATTTCTTTGAGCGTATTGTTGTCATGCTACTAAATTACACAAGTGTGGTAAAATCAAAATCCCCAGACTCTTCCGAATAAAAAAATGTATCTTGAAACGGAAGACTTGTCTGCAATTTCCATTGAAACAAAATTTTATTTTTCGTTGCAGCAAATGTACCGGAAGAAGCCAGGACTGACGCATAACGCGGCCAGGGCGAGCGATAATATATGTAAAAACAGATACCGCGACATTTCTCCATGTGAGTATCGAGAACGTCTGCTTTACTAGAAAAATAATGTCACAACCCGTGGGCTGAAACACGTCGGTGATATAGAGTCGTAACTGTCTGTGAAATAGAGACATAACTGTCTGTGAAATAGAGACGACGTAAATGGAGACAACTGTGTGTTGACTGAAGTCTTTACTACGCGTACATTGCAAATGCTTGAGGAATGACCGTACATAGTGATCTCCTTCAGGCGCCTACAACCACTGGCCGGAAAATTGAGGCGCCGATATTATAAAGAAGGTTCCGCTATTGAAACGGAATTTGTATGCTATGCATGATTCTGATTATTTTCCGTTCTCATTTCAGATGACCAAACACGGGTTCTATTAAAAGGACAGAATGGCGACTATATAAACGCCAATTATGTAAATGTATGTATATTTTGATCGACTCGGGAATAAATATTAATCAAGCAAAACTTGCGATCTTTTAAGCGTAATGTTCTGATGCTCTGCATGAAATTTTTTCTTGGAAGTCTGATTTTGGTTTTAACACGGGAACATTTTGGAATTCCTTTGCTGTGTGGTGGGACAATTGAGATGTGATCCGAATCTTTACCAGAATTGTTGTGTTTTTACCGGAGTTGCGTTGTTTGTAGATGGAGATCCCAGGTTCCGGGGTGGTGAACCGGTACATCGCGGCGCAGGGACCTCTACCGAACACGTGTCGGGATTTCTGGCAGATGATCTGGGAACAACAGTGTCGACTCGTCGTCATGCTCACAACCAAGGTACGTTACTCACATGTGTTTGCGGTAAAGCAGGTGCAGCACCAAAGATGAACCAGAAATGCCCTGGATTTAAAATCTCAAGATGGCATGGTCCAAAATCCAAAACAGGAGTTCAATGGGAGTAGAAAATGTGTTGCGGGCTGTTCGATTATGAAGATCGCCGCAAAAATTACTGTGATCATTCGTGACTCCAGTTTCTCCCCCGAGTGCTGCACCTTCTAATCGACAGTATGACCTTGCGAATAACTTGCATAATTTTCCATGTAAAGTAGTACATATTAAAATATCAGTGTGTTAGCAGCCCAGTAACGATAAGATTGTATTTACTTGCTACATTTATTGGCAGGTTGAGAGGGGTAGAGTGAAGTGCCACCAGTACTGGCCTGACCTCTATGAGACGATGGATTACGGTCACCTCCAGGTCACGTGCCTCAAGGAGGAGCAGAGCGCGTCTTTCGCCTTTCGTGAATTCACATTGGTCAATATAGAGGTATGTACCACGTGGTTCAGCTTATCACATTTTTGGAAACGTTTATTAATGGTAACGTCGCTTTCCAATTGCATTTATTAATATTGACGTCTTCTGGAGGACCGTTCATTTACGCGGACGTTCCCTATGTGTTTGCAGGACGGGCAGGAGGAACGACACATACGGCAGATGCAGTACCTGGCGTGGCCGGACCACGGGGTTCCGGATGACTCCTCCGACTTCCTCGGTTTCGTCATGCGGGTCCGACAGAACCGAACCGGCATGGTCGAGCCTACCGTCGTGCATTGCAGGTACGGTATTATGACTTATTCACACTGCACAGGAATGGGACCGGCACTGGTACAGGGAACTGGACCCAGACCAATGAGTGATAATACATTCTGTAGAAATCATGTGCTTTAATAGCTGATTCACACTGCACGGGAACGGGACTAGGACAGGTAGAGGAAACTGGACCAGCAAAATAGAAATCAATGGGCCTTGATTCTTTTCCCTGTCTGAGACCAGTGTCAACATTTCTGTACAAAATATTAGGACCCATTGGCCCCAGTCCTGTTCGTGTGCCTGTCCTGGTTCCATTACCATGCAGTAAAATAAGCCATTGGCCTCCTTTCAGCGGCACCTTCCCTTTGCGGAAAATTTGTTCTGAAACTTTTGTTTGAATAGTGTCATTATTTAAATACTGAAGCCGCCCTAAAACAGACAAATGGCCTCTTTGTATTTATTGATCATTGTTGTTTGTTGTACGTTACAGCGCTGGGATTGGTCGCACCGGCGTGCTCATCACCATGGAGACGGCCATGTGTTTGATGGAGGCCAACCAACCCGTTTACCCGCTGGACATTGTGCGGCAGATGCGCGACCAGCGAGCCATGCTGATACAAACCTCTGTGAGTTACGTTTAAAATATCCCATGTAATAACCAAATGTCAATAAAATGGCTTTAAACAGTGGGAGATGGGTGGGGGGCAAAGTTTTAATTGTAGATTCCACAAGATAGTAGAATCCTTTACGGTCCCTGTTTTCATCATTCATGTTGGCTGTTAGGATTTTTTTTACCACCAAATATTTTTTGGGGAACACACTCCGGTCTACTTCTGTACAATTGATTCCGCAATCCGTTTAATATGTTTTATTTCGTGGGGGTCATATCAGAAGAGATATTCTAACGTGTTTGTTCTTTGTAGAGCCAATACAAGTTCGTGTGTGAAGCGATCACCAGAGTTTATCATGGTACGTGTACTCAATCTATACTATTCTACTGATTACAGTAAACCTTCCGCATAAAGGCCACCTACATAAGGACCCTTCATTCACGAGCAAATCTAGTGAGCTAAAAAAAATCCCCAGTGCATTTTGACTCATAAGGCCAATTTATTGTTTTCAATTTACTTAAATTTCGCATTGGCCTTTTGTGTGAGCTTTACTTCGCACAGTATATGCAGCAAAGACGTTCATCATGTTGTTGTAGAATGCCACTTCTCATTTTCGGCTGCATCTCTGGTTTCCTATTCTTTGGCCGTAAATTACAGGTGGTCTTAAACCATTGGAACATATTAATTTTGACCCGGTTCGTTTCCTCGATATGAAACAATAACAGTTCGTTGTGTTGTTGATAATAGCTCTGTATGCCGTCCGAGACTTCACCAAACCAAAAGTACCTCCAAGGGCCACGCCCTCACAGAGAAACACTCCCCCGAGGCGCAATACGCCCCCAGAGCGAAAACCGCCCCCTACTGGCACCGATCATAAACCCGTTTTACCCGCGAGACAATCACTCTGTAAACGTAAGTTCCTGCAGCGCCCACCAGGTGGCTGCGTAACGGGAATAGGTGGCGCTTCGGTGCAGGTCTTACCACGCAAATATCATTTAGACTAGATTACTTAAAGCACCGCGTAGTCATGGTAACGACCATAATAATAAGTCACTATCTGTTGTCATCGCAACATTATTTGAAATACTTAAAATTTCTCTATTTTCTTTTTTTTAACCTTCAATTTTACCCGTTACGAAAGAAACTAAAAGAGGAAGATGGATTTTACTAACTTTTCTAAAATGTTTATTTAAACGTAACCGAAACACAGAAGATCTAAAATACAACAAAACGTGATATTTTCTTGGATTTCCATGGTAACTGTGTTACCACGGTGACCCTGAATAAACATGCTTCTATATTTAAACAACAAGGAGAATATGTGTACATACTGTTACATATTGTGTAATATTCAGTCTTTAGTTTTGTTTCCTTGGTTACGACAAATTTACTTTCATTTAACTGAAAACAATAATACAATTAATAACTTGGATATGGTTTACTTTTATTTCTGATGAATTATTATTTTTTGTTATCAATTTAAAATTCATTATATTTGGTAAACGGAACAATTTTTGCCATTTTGTATGAAGTAGCATTTTTAAAACTCTTGACAAATAAACTAAAATGTTTTTCCTTTTATTTTTGCAGAAAAAATAGTAAAACCCCTGGACGACTTCAAAAGATGACATCCAGACCCCTGAGGTCAAATCTCAAGGTCATCTAAGTGTGAAAGGTCATCATGTGTCGTGAGTGCTGATTGGTCAGTCCGTCAGTGAGGAGAGAGCTAATTGGATGGATGGTGTATCATGTGACTCTCATGTGTACATACATTTCACAGCATTTAATGAAAATGGAGCGACAGAGGGAAGAATGAGCAGAGCGGATGAATGAATGAAGGAAAGATGGACTGAACGAATGGAATCAGTGATATCGCGTACAATACAATAAAGTCAGAAACTGTTTCATAAGTAAAACTTCGACATTACCACAGTTTGTACAGAAAATAGCGAGAAAGTGTCAGAAAATCAAAATGTTGCATCGTTAGGCCAGGTCTGTTGTTTGTCTGTTTTACTTTATTTCTCTTCCACACACTTAAAGAGAATAAATATTACACACACAAAGAAATGAGTTTCATTTAGTTAATAATTTATTGTGAAGAAACCCCACAAATTGAAAGTCAGAAATGAATGTAATGCAGAGATACAAAAGGTTTGGCCTGAGGTACGTAGTGATATAGTGGTGATTCAATTGTTACTGTAAAATAAATAAAATGGGGCTGAGTTAAATTCTGTGCAAAGTTTAATTATTATTATTATTAATTATTGAGAATTGTTTATTACATTTGTATGTTTTTGTAAATAGTGGAAGTAACGCTAATGATATGACGTCCTGCATTTTGCTGTACATTTTTGTAATGAGCCGCTGCACGTGCAAAGCAGGAAGTGCCACGTGATGTACGCGCATGCGTGTTCACTGTTCCGTGCCAGTGGCGCCACCTTGTGTCTGTGCACATAAGGTGCGCAATAGAGAAGCTTTAATTCATTAAGAATGAAACAATTAAATGATCAGAAAAAGGGAGAACGATTACAATAAAGACTGTTCACTGCATAAAGTTTATCTAATGTGATTTTGTTGTGAATAAATGAAAGAGTTTTTGAACAAGATATTTCCATTCGATGATAAAATACCAGAGATTAAGTCTGCTGTGAAGTATCCATCCAGAGTTAATCCGGCTAGATTAATAATCAGTGCTAATCCACTCGTATCAAGCCGGCTAGATTAACCAGTGTCAGCCGGCAAGATTATCCAGTGTTAATTTTAGGCCGGCTAGTTAATCTACCAGAACAATCAGTTTATGCTCAATAGTAACGCTTGTTAAACCGAGAGCTTCGCGCTTTGCTCTCGAACTACTTTTCCTGAAACACTAAAATCTTTAGAAGGCTCAGCTTCGCAGTTCTTTCTGTCAGAATCTTGGATTGATTCTTGAATTCTTTAAATAAAATGTGAAATAGTCAGATGATTAATACTAAGATACTTTAAATTTTGATCGATGAAATTTCTGAAGACAAACAAACCACAATTCATCTTTTTGAGCTGGTCACTTTCGAAAACGTTGGTGGGTGAAAAATGACGTCACTTAAAGCGTGACGCTGAACCTACTTGACTCCATCTAGTGACTTTAGATTGCTCGTGTTGATACAGTGGATCATCTCGTATAAGGCCTCGCTTACAGTATATCTTTACGCAGAAGGTTGTTGTGTTGATACAGTTGACCGCCTCGTGAAAGGCCGCTGTTACAGTGAGCCTTCATACAGGAGGTTGCTGTTATGAGATTTCATGTTTACGCACGTTTTGCTCGCGTATTGGTCTTGTCCCTTTTCCTTTCCACATTCAACTGCCTAAACAGTCCGTTGTTGAAAAGTAAAATGCTAAAAATAAAAAGCCATGTTCTATGAATCTCATTGTGCCTGTCAACTTTGGTTATTTTACTGCGTGTCCACAAAATAATTTTGCACATTCCTGGCTCAAGTATGAAAAGTTTAATGTTTATTGAATTGAGGACGTAAAAAAATAGACAATCCCTTCTTGAAGTCCAGATCTTTTTTCAATTTGAACGTCGTAATTCTTAACGTATGAGCGTACTAACGTTACGCTAAAACATCAAATAAACCCTAGCATCAACGTTTTTATATCGTGACTACAGTCAATGTTGTGAACTGTTACAGATTAAAGTTTTCAAATACTCAGTGGAAGCACTATATTGTATACGTTTGATAGAACTGTGGTTTTATGTCCTTTGAGACCACAAGATGGAACCATAGTTAACATTACATACTGTAGCCCTACATATGGTTAAAACCATGGTTTTATATGGTAACATTATAATGAGATAAAACCATGGTTTTATTTTCTGTCATTGCAGAACTGGTGTTATTTTATTGCAGTTGTAATGTTGTAAATTTTGGTTAATCAAGACAATATCCCACCGAACAAAAACTTACAATCAGCGAGGAATACACTACAAATATAAAACGTATGTGCCTGGAGTAATGTACCATTACGTGTAACAGACAAAGAGGCGGCCGCATGGGACAGGTGACCGGTTGGGAAATGTTCCACGGTATAATGTTACACAGTGTGATCGTACGTTACTGACGTTAGGGCATTGAAACTGGTGTTTCAAACCATATAGATCACTTGATCAATTATCGCGGAGAGAAATATACCAACCGAACTATGGGCATTTTACATGTGCTACTTTGAAAGACTCGTAAACACTGATCTCCCCCTCCCCCCCAACCGAAAAAAAAATAATAAAACGAAAGCAAACAAAAGGCAAAAAAAAAATCATTTCCAAGGTCGATCATTTTGTGAAGAGTAAATTTCCGTCAATTTGAATAAACTTTCTGCTGCAGAAATCACGCAAAAGGGGCAGAATCATTTCATGCCAATCAAAATTAATTTCAAACTGAGGAACTGTGGTTGGAATACATTCACTTAAGTTTTCCCAATGCTCATACTTGTTTGCAGTGAAACGGAAGCGGATGACCACTGAGCTGACCAATCAGCATTGATTAAAATGTTGTTTTTATTGTCTTATTGGCTAAAACGGTGACTTCCGGTTTGCTGCAAACAAGTACGAGCAATATTTTTTTGACCAGAGGTGAGTCATTGTTTATGAAGTACACAGAGTGGTACACACAACCAGCAGTGAGAGAATTAGTAACAAGGTGCTCTCAGTGTATTCACAGTAGCCTATATTTCGTTTAAGGTCTGTTTACACTTAACGTCTGCATTTGCATTAAGTTTTGTATTGAGTGAATGGTGACGCAAATGCACATGCAGAGAATGGGTTCAAACCCATTCTCTGCCTGTGCAGTTTTGTGGCCATTAACACAATGTTGACGTTGACGCAAACACAGACGTTAAGTGTAAACAGACCTTTATGTGCTCTTCACTTTTACGGTATATTTTGGCTTGCTTTACGGCCACTCTTATGGGAGGCCACCTCTCATGTTAAAGTGGGATATATTAAAACAGTGATAAATGTTGAAAATGAAATAGTGTGAACGAGGCCAAACATTTATTGTCTGTGCGTTAAATTTTTTATGAGATCTTGGTTTTCAGAGACAGAGTAAATACTTTGGCTGTTGTGAAATTTACTGAGTATAGTTTGCTAACTTTCCTTGAAAGAAAACACGTGCAAAGAGACATTGTTGGGGAAACTGTTGCTTGAGAACTTGAAAAAGGTGTAAATAAATCGGGTTTCTTCCTGATCTCTATGGTAACCGCGACGTTTCCATGGTTACCAGAGTATTGTGAGCTATGTTACCATAGCAACTCGTGTTAACTGCTGCCACTTCCATTTCTTTCTCTGTAAAAAAAATTCTGCATTTTGTAATGAAATGTTCAAATTTTCGTATTTCTCAAAAGTATTTAAACCTGTTGATGATGCATTTGACACATAGTATTATTGATGTAGTCAAATTATAACTCTAGACAATGCGCAAGGTAGTGCAACAAACATTTTTATAACTTTAATTTTACTTTTTGAAGAAGAAAATAAAAGAACGTTGTTAAGGGAAGTAGCACAGAGAGCCAAGGGGAAAGAGGGATGGAACGTTCTACTGAGTCATGGACATATTTATCCGTAGAACTTCCGCATATAAATCAAACTGATTGGACAAGAGACTTTTGCATTAGATTTGCTCATTATAATTTGCAGCTATAGATTTGAATCTGCTTCATCAATTTATCAAATTTCTGCTGCGAATAGCTCTTTTTACCACTTCTGCTTTTAGAGCCAAAATTTAACAGGCTAAAAAGTGCATTCTTTACTGGTTGGGCTTTTTTAAGATTTTAAATTTTAAGAAAATTGTAGCACAATTAACCTGTATTTGGACAGATGCTTCAATTGAAATTATTTACATGTTTAAACGTAGTGGACAAACCAGTACAGTACAACAGTTTCCATGGAAATCTAAAAAGCAATAAATATAGGGAAAAAACAGGGAAGAACTGTGAATTAATTTGTGAGAAATTAATTGTAAATTCAGAACTCAAATTATGTAAAATAACACAAAATTGTTAGTTGCTGGGCAACCACTTTGTCTTACGACAGAAGTTCATAAAATAAACTCTTTGTTTATTCTTAATATTTTTAAGCAGTGTTAACACCAATCGAAATTAAAAGCGACGTCGCTTCGTTTTACTGAATACGTGCTTTGAACTAAACAAATGAAATCGCTTTCGCGTGCGATTTGGTTGGATATAAACTCAGCTTTACGTTGTATGAACAAGAAAAAATGTAATTGTTACGAATTTGTGAATCGGTAAAGAAAGTGAACGTAATAAAATCATTGTTAAAATGATGACAACAATCATGATGAATAGTCTTAAAACAACCGTTTCTAAAACATTGAAATATTCAGCACAAAATGGGCATTTAAACTTTATTTTTTGTTGTACATAGATCTAACATTATTTATAATTTGCACGTGTACATAGAAATTAATTATTTTTATTAGTTCACAATGTGTTCAGTTAATTTTATACGGGAGACAGAAAACAGACGCAACGTCATCAAATATGACGTCATAATTGTAACACGTTTCCTTATTTGGGTGTATTATTTTTGGGATTTTAAGGCCAAATTTAATAAATATTGTATTATTCGGAATTGTTCAAGCAATTATATATATTTTTTTAAATCAGCCCATTATGTACTAAATATTTACAATGCAATTTATTATTTAATTATTATTATGTCTTGTACATCCTATAATTAATGGATCCTCTGATCAACGTTAGGGGGCGCTTTATTAATAAATAATTCCCCTAGTGGACGGTAGGGGGAGCCGTTGATATATTTTTTCATGAAGCTTTATTGAGCCACGATGTACCGTGTACATTTCTATAATTGTATCATAAAACAAAGGAAGAATAAAACATTTGTTGTTATTGTAAAACATGGACTCGCTTCTCTGTTTCATATCATTCAGTGTAATGCACCGGGTCCCACTTCGAAGGAAGCTTGCATTTGTGGATCCGCCAAATTTGGACATCAGTTCAGACATACGTTGGGGTGACACTTTAGTAATACATATGATATCATTGGAGTCAAGACAATCATTTGAAAGGAAAAATGATGCCAAGCGAAGCGAGGTTGAACATTTTTAAAATATCTTCAGAGAAATAGGATTTATGCATTAATAAATACAGGCAATAATATTTTTCGTGTGTCTCATAAATTTTCCCTGTTTTACAACAAAATTCCCTGTTTTCCTGTGGAAAAAGAACCAAAAGAGTTTTTCACAAACGTTCTCCAATACAAGAATGGCAATATTGCCAACTTTATTTTAGCTCTGCCATTCAAAATCAACTTGTCCAATAAAGAATGTAACCTTGTAATATTATCCTTATGTACCCCTTGATTTTTAATTTAACATTTACCAACATCAGTTGGTGCTAATAAAGAAGAAAACTGCAAACATATGGGAATACAAAGTTGGCAATAATGCCAACATTGCCAACTTTGTGTAATTGTGAAAAACTCGAAATTCCCTGTGCCGTGGCCACCCTGCCTGGGTGCAATCACCACTGGGTCAATTTATTTTGCTTTTTTCCGTCAATGCTAGCAGGTTTCTGCCAGAATATGCAGAAATAGACGAATTATAGAAAGTGTCTCTTACTTGTAATTGGGAGCTTGAAAGAACCCTTAGTTCGTTTATCTACAGGCTTAATTCATCAGATAAAATTCCTTCAAATTGCGTTCATATTTTTACCCGACGGCAGCTGCCAAATGTAATAACAATAAAACCATGGTTTTAATTGCTTGATTTTTGTGTATTTGAGATAAATATACAATATATCATCATTATTACATGTACATTGTTTACATGACTACAAATCACTGCAGCATTAAATCTGACTCGCGGCCGCGCACGCCGAGTGCCACTGTAATATTAACATATCCACACGAACAACAGTGAACCTGCGCATGGAAGGCCATCGTTTTCACGGACCGAAACAATTCACAAATACTATAATAATAGATATATTTTAAGCATTCACTTTGCTTATGTACGTTTCAAAAAAAAATTTCTATGGATACTAAAAGACCAAAAAACGACCATAAAACAGGAATGATCGTTGGGAACGATGACCTTTATGCAAGAGGTTCACTGTTTTTCTTTCGTCACAAATTTCGCTTCACTTCAAAAAGAAAATCTTATGATTTTTTTTTTGAATAATAAAATTATTTTAATATTACAATCACACCGCACATGCGCTTTAACAAACTATGCAACATATTGCTATGGTAACCAATATGTTCCTTTTATCAAAATTACCTCGTTTCCATGACAACGTGACCCTCATTTACTGGAAGCGTTACAATTTTACCAAATTAAACGCAATTTAAGCTTATTGCCATTTCAAATCAATTGCTAGAAATATTCCATGTACGAAAAAAATTACAGGCACAGTTCTGTGAAAGAAGGGCGTCCATAGCAAAAAGATTTAAGGCTTGTTCACACTTAACGTTTGCATCGACGTCAGTGTTTGCCCTAAACGTTAACGTAACTTAAATGGTGATGCAAATGCAAATGCAGAGGATAGGGTAGCCACCCATATGCACAATATTAAACTTGAATGTTGACGGAAATGCAAACGTTACGTGTGAATAGTCCTTTAAGTCTTAAACTGTTAGTGTAAAATAACATAGCAAAGCGCCTGCATCAAGTCCGTAGCAGAAGAGTTAAGGCGAAGGCGTACGTACGTATACAAACGTACCTCCTACGAAAGACACGGTACAAAGCCGCATCGGTTGAACAAAGAATTTCAAGTTTTCATTGATTTCATTTAATTTTTTAACCATTTGAAAACCCCTGCCATTAGGTTTGATTTTACACCTGCTAATATTGTAAGAATTTTGAAGTGGTACTCCCACACAAGGAGTACATTGTATTTGATTTTAAATGATCAGTCACTGCGCGTTTACACTGTTGAAATACATGGAGGTTCCATGAAAATTAACAACACTGGACATTAAATATTTTCCTCTATTTTCTCAAACGACATCCACTACTGTGGATGGACGTGGTACAATAATTATATTCTTGCAAGACTTGTAAATATCTGGCTATTTTAATTATTTTAGGACAAGAAATAGGACGGTGACAGTGATATGTTAACAATGGACAGATCTCCTGGACGTTATAAGGTCAAAGTCATTACAAGGTCACTTCTAAGTAAAGAATAAGATAAAAGTTCTTAGAATAACTGACAGATTTTTCAATCAGAAATACAGGTATAATTACTGGAATAAAATAAAACACAATAAAGGAAGAATACTTAATACTATAACGTTAAATTTAACAGCACCAATATCCGTTTACATTTTACAAGATAAAACCATGGTTTTAAATTTTCTTTGCGCTATTTAGCAAGTTATACATTATTCGTTCCATACATAACAATGCAAAAGTCTCTTTTTCGAATTTAACAGTTAAAATTTCTGCCCACTTATTCCCTGCGATGAAATCTCTTTCATTCCTTCATTTCAATTTTCACGATGATTTTAAGGTGGTCCTACAAAAAACTCCTCTGTGCACAAAATTATACTTTTCTATTTAAATAAAAGAAGTGATGTAGATTGAGATTTAAAACCCAGGCAGCTCAATAGGAAACATTAAAACTATATCAGGAGTGTAACTCCATTTTCACACAAGAACTTCATACAGCATTGAAATGTGCGCAGGGTTACCGCGCTATGTTTCTGGAGAGGCCTTATCTCGTTACCATATATCCGATACTATGGTCGTTTTTGTATTTTACGGAAGTAAAAATATAGTTGGACTAAAATGTTAAAATTGGCAAATACAGCGATATACACATAGAAAAATATATACAGAGCACGCCACGTGTTGTAGGGCGATAATAGAACGATTTGGGTGATAATATAATGAATCAACCTATCATGGTCAATGATGGCTATGTACAGATGATGAAATGTATTTCAAATATAACACGTTTGCACCTTTCAATTAATTCTCTTTATCTGGGATGGATGAAAAACTTACAACTTTGAAAATAAAATTAATATTTCTTTCTGCTATTGCACCAATTTTGCACACAAAAAATTGCGTCAGGAAACCAAGTCTCAATAAAATACAAACATTGTGATATGTTGAACTTAACCCAGGCAAGTTACAGCAACTTAAAATTGTTTTCAGGATAAATGTTTCTTGTAAAGCTTTACTAAGGCTATGCACATAAAGCTAACGCGATGCACATAAAGCCAACATTTATATTGTTTAAAACTCTGGAATGACATTTACAATCAAATCAGTTGAAAAGCATAAATTTTATCTCCTTTAACAATTAAACGTCTTCTTTTAATTATTTCATAACGAAAAAATATTCAGTTTAAAAATAGTTTCCACTGTTCTATTCTATGTAAATGCATACATAACAATAGATGTTCTGAAAGCTTCTACTTTCCCCCTTTTCTTTTTAGTTTTAACTGGACAATCAAAGCGAAACCTGTTTTAAACGACTTTAAAATTAAATTTGGCACGTAAACCAAGTCGAATAAAAACTAAAATTTTTGTTTTGTTAAAGGCCTTCCTTTGTCGTAAAAATCGAAATGTCGTCAAAAGTGGATGTCGTTGAAAACAGGTTCAACTGCAAAAGTCAGAAATCAGTGTATGTAGCTGATTCCGGACATTATAACGTCACTTCCGTTAATGCATTATGACGTCACATCCCTTTATCTATTACGTCATGATTCGTTGAAATCTTCCTCTTCCACCATCTTCAATCATCACTTGATTAAAATCCAGTAAAATCCAACCAATAACAAACAATACAATGAATGCGCAACTAAGTAACGTGTATATCCATAGCAACAACGGTTGTCTTTATGCAAGTGCTGTTACCATAACAACATCACAATTCCGTTGTTAGGTGTAATCTGCGTGCAGGTTGAGGGGGTACTACACCATGAGGGTGAGGGAATGTTTTGGAGGGCGCGTCGTTGATGACCGGCGTCACCTGCCAGGGTGAGATGTCGTGCGCATGCGCTGCTCCGTTCACAGTTCTGTTAGTTTTATTGAGGTCGCTGTGCGACCTGGTTACCGTGACGACCTGAGCCGTCGGACCCTTTGA
>JBCAUG010104277.1:0-38091 GCA_038406175.1 Haplosyllis leylae | reverse complement strand
CAAACACAGAGAGTTGGCGATGTTGGCATTATTGTCAACTTTGTATCCCCACATTTTTCTTCTCTATAATTTGCATCAACTCATGTTAGTAAATGTGAAATTAAAAAACAAGACACTTTATTACACGAGTTGATTTTTAATGGCACAGCTAAAACAAAGTTGGCAGTGTTGGCATTCTTGTTGTCACAGGTTGAAGTAGATCTACAAGTGGTTGCGAGGGGCTAAGAACCAAACCGTGCACTTATGCTCCAAATACAGTTAAAATGAACTTCAACATGAAGCAATTAATTTCCCTTAACTCTCTGTGGAGTGCATGCATCTATCACACACTGATCATGCACAGCCCCCTGTACCCTAGCCAATCAGAGTCCCCGCATCACATGCACATCCCTGGTAAACAATCAGGACAATCGCATGATTGTCTGGACCAATAGTAGAGTGCCATGTAAGAGTGTATTCCTACTCAGCCCCCTGCAGGTCTACAGGAGTAACTACTGGTCAGAATGAGATGAGACTAGTGTCAATCTAAGACAGTGTATCCTTCTACCTTGAATAACTCCTTTGTCTAGCCCCCTTGGTGACTTTGGGACTACTTTGTGTAGTGGCATTGATATGCTGGTGGTTAGGTAGTGAGTATAAAAGGAAGACATGCTCCTATGAAAGTAGAACCTCCAGAAAAACCATCAGACTGTTAAGTGCTCACATAGCTAACAGCAGGAACTTCTCAGGTATTGAGAGGAGCTGGGCCTAGCCCCCTGCACTGGATCTGCCAAATTGCATATTTGGGCTATTTGAGCCACTTTAGATACTTTGCAGACCTCAGTGGCAGGAGGAGTTGACTAGCCCCCCCTCACACACAACCTGTTACTTAAAAACTACTTAAATATTATTCTAAGATGCATGTAAGAACTTTACAAGTAAATGTAAGGAGTTAACTGTGTATTGCATTTAAAGCTTATATGCAAAGACTCTTGCTCTGACTGCTGACCACAGGGAGCTAAGTTTAGACTGGTACTTAGAATACTCCCCAAACTAATAGTTTGGAATATTGTATTGAAGACAATTCGTGAAAAACCCTGTTGAAGTCAATAAGGGGTGGGCGACAAAAATTTCACTTTGAGCTAGCAAATTTTCACCATAAGAAGGCATTTACAATCTAACTATAAACTAAAAGAATATTAGTCAATATTGCCATCGTTGGAGGATCTAAGAAGATCAACATTAAATGAAATCAAAAAATTGAGAAATAATCGGGATCCAAAGTGCTGCTCAATTAATCTCTTCCTGTACTTAGATTAATTTACTTTGTCCTTTGATTTTCAATTATATTCAATTTTATCTTTCATGTAAGAAAACTCGAAATCAAGGCTAGTACTTTGAATCCTTGTTTAAATATTGAAACCATGAGTTGTGAAGGGATCACATCAGACTGAGAGATTGGCTTGTTCACAAGAGGTTTCTGAAATATCAAAAAAAAATGGTACTGCTTGCATCCCTCTTGGTCTGTTTTTATTTGACTCGATAGCACCGAGTGACACCTGTGATACGACTCATAAAAATATAAACATAATAATTCTCTCGTTGTAAATGCCAACGTTTATATGTACATTCAGTATCCCCACTACGGCGTCACACAAAGTATTCAAGGTCTCAGCTTGCGTGTAAACTTACGTGATGTGGACTGAACGTCGGGTTCTCGAACAGTGCAAACTTTAGCACCCTTGCTATGAAACTACATCCCTTGTCCGTTAGTACTAATGGTCATCCAGCATGATAAATCTACATTATAAGCCATAAATCAAATCCCAGCACCCCTGTCAAATGTGTATTCGCACTAATTAAGTGATAATAAATTTCTTGCGCCAAAGGTTCTAAACCAGGCTATCACGGAATTGAAACCAAAACCAAGTGAATCAAGGAAAACAGCAAATATGTATCTATTAATTTCTCTTTATTATTTTTTTGGAAATGTCACCACATAATTGACTTCAAGGACACAGAATAGAATGGCCATAGAAAAGAATTATTTCGCATTATAATGGCTATCTAATATTTTTCATCAGAAAAAAAACAAGAACCAATCACAGGGAAGGCGGCTGTCGTGAATGCCATGTCACCTCCAGGATGCTGCGCGTTCACCTCTCAAAGTGTAAACTGGTGCTATTTTCTGTAATTTTCAGGCTAATTTATCCTGTGGCAAGTGGTATCGACTTTTTTTGTGAACATTGCTACCGACATCTCGTGAAACAGTGCAAAACCAAGCGAAGGCTGTCCTGTAATGGCATGACAATACCACTAGTCTAAATGTGAGAAACTCTGGTCATTTTTATCTATCCTTTTCAGAATTATATTCAACGTCTACATATAGTTAACCAATGTGTTTTTTCACTATTAGGCAAAGAAAGCAATTCTCCATAGCTCTATATCAAAGAGCAAACCACATCCTACATATTGGTCCACTCCTTTGACACCCAGAGTGAAAATTTATTCACATGGGGCACAGAAACCCTTGACATTTGGGATACCAAAAAGATGGATTGATTGTTGTGATGGTACACAGAGATAAGAAATTCATTTCTTATGTGATGGACAGATTTTAACACGTGCTGCGTTGATAAAATTTCAATCGAATTTTTCGCCTAAAAACATTTGGGCATTCTAGAATCCAAATAATATCTCGAAACTTTCAATTTTATTCCTGCTCTCCAAAGCTATATCAAAGTTTGTTTCTATTTTACTGTGATCGGGCACACAAAGGTATGCAGGAGATCTCCAATCATTTCTTACACAATTTGTCAAATACAATTTTATTTGCAAACAAAAGAGTGCAATTAAGAACACAAATTGACCGACATCATTTCTACAAGAATTTTTGTTTGCTTGCTTGGATGTTTCCAATTCAATACAGGCTTATTTTGCATAGAAATTTTCCCAATAATTTTGTGAAAGCTTAAAAGCTGAAGTACTTTGTTAAAAGGAAGTACTTTGTTAAAAGACGAAGAACAGTCAACCCGTAGTACTGATAATGAGACGACATGGCGGCCAGCCGTCCAACACGACACGGCAGCTTGAAAATGATGATGGATCGTTCACCCTATAAGACGGATTACTGACAGCAGGTATTTTACCGATAATTATCACAACCACATTTTTTTATTTAAATAGTGAATGAACATGTATGTGATACTTGTAGCACACCGTGTTTAGAGCCTTAAAACGGCCCCAAAAGACCGTCCTTTGTACATTTTCAGTATCAGGTGAAAATACCTAATTTGGCTCAAATTTAGGTCAGTGGTTGGTGCAAAAAATACCAGTACTTCCGGTGAAGCAAAATCGATATTTCCAAAACTCAAAATTACAATAGGTGAATTAGTATGTTTGTATTTGTTTGGTTAAAATGTCCTAATAATCGAATTTATAGTGATCACTTTAAAAAATAACTAATTTTCCCACGTAGGATTTCTCTTCCAGAAATGTAAAGCTCAAATTTCATAGACATCGAAATACATCAAGATGTTCTCATTAATGACATGAAATGAATAAAATTTGAACTGAATTTCTGAAAGATAATAATTTTTATTGTGATTTCTTGCACTTGAATTGCTGACAGAATATATGATCATCTGCTTAACAACAGTATATGGTATACACTATCTTTACAATAAATACATCAAGTTCATCTGACCTATTTGCACAGAATAAGAGAGTTTACAAAAGAAATAATTTTGGCACAGCTTTTCTGGCTACATTTAATGACGATAATTATTTCACCTTCACAGGGCTTATATAGCAGGTAATAGCCATAAAACCCGGAGTCTTCAAAGTGAAACGGAGGCGACATATCGATAGGTCCGCACGGTAATTGCGTGTCGACCAGTGTCGAGTTTTACACGTACCTTTGTTGGGATTCGTTGAAACTCGACTAAATATTCACCATGTGCGCCATTAATTGTCGTGAAACACGCGAAAATATACTGGGTCGTGGCACTAAAATCAACAAAAATTATCACTATTTGTTTTTACGATGGAACTGCATGAATCAATAAAATCTCTTTGAGTTCAAAACGGAATGGTAGAATTTTCCTTGTCATCATCCAATTTCGCATTTCTTTGTTCCAGGATGTCGCAAAGGTTAATGAGGCAGAGTCCAGTGAGGTCAACGAAGACGTGACTGGTATAAACTTTCACAATTTTAGAAGACAATGTTCATGTTTTATGTCGTGAAGGTGAATAAATGTGGGCAACTGTTAAGATGCAAGACTCCCTTTTGAAAATCTGATTCCAGATGATATATATTCCTGATCAAACAAACATCATGTTTTGAAAATTGTATTATGGACAATTGCTTCCTTTTTGATTACAGCAGTTGATTTTCCCTGAATAGGATTCGCTGACCTAAATTCTTGTCACTGAATTCACTAAAGGTTCAGTGACAAGGATTCGAGCTGGCAACCTCGTGCGTGGCAACCCAACCTCTTACCATCAAGTCACATATATTAAAAGAGTCTTTGAACTAACTAACCGTAGTTCATAGACACTGATTTCTTCAGATTCACTTTATCCATTGAATTCAGTGAAAGTACAATTATCAGAAACTTTATTGAAACGGTACAGTCCGCCTGCATGGATGTCATAATATACAACTACACAATTGAATATGTTCTTTTCTGGAATAAACCACTATTATCGATAAATTAAAAGCAACGACCGTCTGTAAGATCACCATTGGGAGTTACCTCAATACTTTCTGGCAGAAATATTGAAGGAACTTGCCATTATCGTGTCTATTTCTCACCCAATTCTATCCTGTGGCAGTCTGGGTGGCGCCAAACACGATTCGATTGGTGAAACGTAAAGGAATCCGACGTTTCTGAGCAAGTTGCTATTTTTGTGAGGAATGGGGCTTCAAAGGTTCGAAGCGATTGGCATGCAATCACAGCAGGCAAATAGAAATATCACATCTACATATCAAATTGGTTTTGCATTAAGTTTAACTCATCTGGCAGTTCTTACGAAGAAACACAAACAAGATTAGGATTAACAATAGTATGAAAACGATTCAAATTAAATTCCCTACACAAAATCCAAAATCACAAAACATATGCCGCTGTTTCGCAGTAATGCGTTGATGTCTGTAAGAATAATAACTGATCATCAACTTGACGAAAATAATAAAATACCATAAGGCTATGTGATAAACATAATTTATTTTAAATAACATACTGCGTGTACATCAATAACAAAATATGAGAAATACATCGCTTAAACTTTAGTTGCATCGTTTGACTAAGTCCAAAACATTTTATTCTGCAACACATCTTATTGGTATCTCCAGAAAAATTTCAAGGCAAAATAACATTTTTGATTCAGTTTTAAAAATCTAATACTGACGAATGAAATATAAAACTACAGGTATCCCTTGTGATAGCATTTGGAATAATTTGCTAGTGGATATAACGTTCACAAAGCCAAGTGGGTAGGCCTATCCTGGTACACTTTACATGTGATGATATGATTACACAGAAATGGAAAAAAAAAGTCAAATGGATGAGTGAGAAATATGCAGGCTTAAATATAACATCCATACTCAAAAAAGAGCAAGAGCATTTCAGGTGTATCTTGATTATCCTTTCGTACTCCACAATCAAATAATCCCAAAGGTTTCAAGCATTCCTGTGCTTTCACAAAACATGTCTAGATTTCATATTATTATTTGAACTGTGCACATGACTCGTTTCTATTTCCTTCCACATCTGAGATCCCTTATTGTAAGATTATTTGAGAACTGATTTCAACGTCTTTCAGGTTGAATGAATCCATTCTGCTTTCTTCCTGAGTGTTCGTTGGAAGTAATTCTGGATTCTGTGCGTTCAAATTTATCTATCTGGGCTTTTTTCCAACTTTTGAATGTCTACCGTCATTCGTTTTTTTCGTCTACATCTAGAAATATCAAACGTACAAAATCCACGTACAAAAAGTCTTTTGCGCATCACATAGTTGCACTGCAACATACCATTTTCCGCCGACCACTTAAGCGCGTCAGGAAAGAAGAAATTTACTTCTGGAATACATGCAGGTTCACCAGTTTGAAATAAAAATACAGACAGCCGTTGGTTGCGTCGTAGAAATGTGTAACATGCTCTCTCCAGTAAACATTAGCAAAATATTGAAAGAGCACCTTTGACGCCATCTGAAAGGCGTGTGTCCCCAACTTTAGAATCCTCGTCGAATGTAACAACACGGTTAACAGCAGTTCAAAATAGATGATTACCATTTCACCAAAAGTTATGTCACATATCTCGTTTACTGTATCTGCCGATTCCAATATTGTCTTTCACGGGAGATTCTAACATCGCGTCGGCCAATGTTTCACGAAGCCGATCGTCCACAACATGACTTTGTACTGGAGCTGTGGGTTCGGGCCATTGTTCCAACTCAGCCATTAAACCTGGTGACTGTTCATAGCTACCTGCAAGTATATTAAAAACAAACAAAATTAACTTCACAGAATGTGAATATGAAGGAAATAATCTCTTGATCTGAACAGACCATCTTTCTGTCACCTATCTTTTGACATTAGAGCCCCCCCCCCCCAATCTCCAAGTTTCGTGGGTACAAGTTATGACTTACCGAAAGTGAATATGAATATTTTGCCCAGAACTATTCAGACCAATTTTGCTTGAAAATGAAAAGAAAAGGCATTCTCCAAACGAAATCGCTTTCACTTTCAAGTTTGCTTTTGCTCGGAGTGAATGAGTTCAGATGCATAACTGGCAGCTGTAAACCCCAACACACTGGAACTATCGACACACTCAAAAAAAAAGAAAGATTGTTGAACCTCACCAGCGAACCCGATGAAGCTACTCAGAAGAATTTAAGTGATGACTCCAACAACGTCCAAAATGAAGCCACTCATCAGTTTGAGGATGCAACTTTGGCATGTGACAGCAGATAAATGATATCCCTTAGGTCTGCAAATTGCGCCCAAGCGCACTGTTGTTTCGCCTGATCTATGACTATTTCTGGTCAATTATGGTCGCAAACATTGACAACAAATTGACATTTATCTTGAGAAAGATCTCCCTTTTTGATTAAAGATTTAAACAGTTTGGGACGAAACAAACGAAAAAGGCACAACAAGGTCTCGGGAGAGATCCGCATGGCTCAAGATGGATAGTATGCATAGGCAGTGACCGATGCTTGATGAGGCTTATGTCTCATTCAATATTAAATAATGGTTCTTACTTTCTTTCAAAGCAAGACAATCTTACTTTGCAAAGGTACATTGTTTTCTTAAGTAAAATGAACGTAAATATTCCACGACAAATCACAATGCATGAAAAGACTGTAAAACATTCTGGTCAGAATATCTTCCCACAATGCCACTTTCATTATTAAAATGTGTGAAATAAAGATGTAATTAAGTGTTTCCTAACACTAAAATACTTTACCCCATTGGTTGAACATTGGAGACACCATCGCAACCTAAAATGTTTTTACTTCATTCCAATTATTTAACAAGTTGGACATGTTTTGTTTCAGCATGTAATTTGTGGACTTCAGCTTAAAATAAACCTAATCAACTAAAAAGCAAATTAGCTTAACGACATCAAGATACCATGTGTCAATAGTGTCCAGTTGTTCACTTCAAGCTGTCGATGCAACACGCTGACTACTGGGATTTGACGCTTGTAATATGATTTTTAATATTCAATGAGACAGATCTTTTGTAACTGAATGTGAGTGACTGTCACAGACACATCAGTTTTCATCTTTCATACAAATCATTTACAACAAATTTAACAATAGGAATCGTTATCACCTTGATCAATAGTGAAATTACACACAATGGTGAACCCTCAGTTCACATTGAAATGTGCTCCAAACGTTGGAACGACAAACACTTGTGTCCACTCCGGATTCCCTGAATTATTGTTTTCACTATTCAGATGTATAACAGCTAAATCTAGTGTTTTCTTTTGTTGTGTCATCGCCTAATATATTTGTATAAAAAGGTATCAATTAAGAAATCCTTTTTAAATATGCAGCCAGAGACAACAACATAACAAAAGACAGCCTTACAAGAGGTGTTGCAAAAGATGAAACATTCATAAGCTAAGGTGTCTCTCCATGCAATGAAAAAGTTATTTCAACACCCGACATGGCGAGAAACCATTTTGTTTCCACATTACATTTGATGCAGCTTTAGAGTGGTTGGTGTGATGTTGGTTTGCAGTAAAACTCCTCCATGGCCTTTTGACTTTCACCTCACACATCAACAGTAACTACAACCAGGCATCCCAAACTGGGTTTCAAGATAATCTCGCATGAAATCTCAAATCCAAAGTCAAAGTTCAGAACTTCTCCATGAAACAGATACTCTGGTGGTCATATTTTTATCTGGACTTTAGGATAATCCCATAGACAACATGATCTGTTTTCCATTGGACTTTCGCAAGTCCAGACAAAAGTTCAATCGGAAGTTTCAAAAGCTGTGTGGTGCTCGTTGGAGTCACCTTAGTGGTTGGTTTGCTTTTAATGCCAAAATTTTGGGCCCGTGTGAGCACCTACAAATGACATTTGCTGTTCTGTGAATATAGATTTGTACTTGGGGGTAGTGGGGACACCTCAATACTATATATTGACCTTTCTGCAAAAATGGTGGGGACTCAAAAACCTTGTTTTTGCCTGCCCTCACACACTTCACACCCTCTTCCCCAAGAAAAGTATAAATAGGGGGCAAGAAAGGCAAGAGGGTGCAAGGATGGGAGGTCAGGAGGGTGCAAGGGTGGGAGGGTGAGAGTGCACAAGGGTGGGAGGACACAGGGGTCAAAGGGTGCAAGGGCAGGAGGGTGAGAGGGTGCAAGGGCAGGAGGGTGCAAGGGTAGGAGGGCAGGAGGGCCTTAGTTTTACTGGTCATCACAATGTATGTCCGCCATCTTGGATGGTGATACCATAAAAATGACTGTCACAATTTAAAATTCAACTAACTAATTTCTGTCTTGTGATAAATTTGTTCTGTGATGTTTTCCAATGTATATAACCGTTGTCAATCAAAGACAGTGAAATGTTTCTCCGAGTACACTATCTGTACAACATGAAACTACCTTTGACTTAATCTTTGTGAGTAGTGCATGGTCTTGAATTGATACCGTTGTACTTTCATACCCTTGTTTCTCCCTCTTTGGTACCACTTCAATCATAAAAGGTACTTTACTCAAAGGTGATGTAACTAATTCTTATTTATCTGGTAAACTGGTATAATTTTAAAGTACATGTGTTCAGAGTACAGTCAGTTTTGACATGTACAAGTTCTGGTGAGATTACAAAATCAGCACACGCACATTACCCTGGCGCCAAGAAGGACACCCCCCCCCATCCCCACTACAACCACCATCCCGCTTCTGTCAAGAAAAAGATGGCTCTTAAAGGTGGTAATTTGGATTTTGCGTTCTGGTTCTACTCTTCGCCACTACGCAGAAACTGTCGACAGGAATCCTATCAGATCGCAGGACAAATAAAAACCTACGACAGATTACGACATACGTTATTTGTGAGTTATTCAGTGTATTTTAGAGGAGTATTAGGGTTTCACAGAAATGATGCAAGATTATCTTAACAGATTCTGGCAAAACCACAAATAACTTTTTATTTAAGCCGAGGCGGAGTGGCTGAGTGGTGGTTTACGGTGCTGTGCTGCATGTGGCATGGACGGTCATGGGTTCAAACCCCCACCAATGCTTGTGGACAAATGACCTGCAAGAATGTGGATTAAAAAGGATAGGCTGCCATGCTGACCTCTATACAGTCAGCAGGTGTTGTATCAGAGGTGAATTTGAGGATTACCTAGGTGAGAAACCATGCAAGGGATCCACCCTTGCTTTGAAACTCAGGGCGGACATCACCAGAAGTCCAAAACAGGGGTATCAGTGGCCCCACGAAAAAAGGACTTATGTCCTCCAAACATTTTTAAAAAAAACTTTACATTTAATGTTTGAAAGTCAGAATTAGCCATTCGCTTTTGTGTTAGCAGGAAGTTTTTCAGGATTATCTTCGTTCCACCCATCACCTTGTTAACAGCAAACCAAAGATCTGAGGTGTGCAGATCCATTAGAAAAATCTACTGCGTAAATCCATTACAGTCAAAATCTAAAACACTGAAAAGTACAGCTCAATTCCCGAGTTAGCGACCCCTTAGTGTGCTGTCATTAATCATAGCCTCACCTTCTGACTAAAATGTGTGAACATGCCACCCGAAAACAGACCAGTAATGAAATATTCATAGGGCTAGGTGCGATCCTGTCCTTTTTCGTGGTAGAGATAGTGCACTCGAAAAGCAAGGAAAACTGTGAAATTCACTTAACTTGAACATTACACTTCACAGTTACTCGGGACGAACGTCGTCTTTTTCTGCTTTGGGATGCAGGGATGGGTGTGAGTTATTTACATTTAGTTGACACCCACGACCATCCATCAGGACTCTAGGCCCTGGCTTCACACCTAAAAGCTGGGTTGCAGAGAAGGTAAAAAGCTGAATAAATTTTCGGTAAAATGTCATTTAAAATATTCTTAATGAATCAGTTCGGGAAAATATTCGAATAGTATTAGGGATAGTATTGATATCCAAGATATCACAGCTGTGCCTCGGCTAATGTTATTATGATTGACGTTTGATGTTCAAATTCTAAATTTAATTGATCAATATTATAACTGAGAAAGCATAAATCAAGATGATCACAGCTTTCATAAATCTGAAGGTGATTCAGCATATTCTTCACTTCATGTACCTTCTCACCACCCACATTTATGAAAACTGTAAGAGATTCTTTCAAGGTGATTTTTACACTCCATACGTAACACTTCAACCTCCCGTTCTTAACTAGAGACCCCTTTCCCATCTCACACTCCATTCATCATTCTGTCCCGCTAACCTGACGGAAGGTGCGACCATTCCAGTCCGAAGTCACAAAGTGTATGAAATATGTATAAGTCCGGGTGTCACTGGCCGGCAATTATTTCATGAAGCTGGTCAGTTGGGATGCAGAGCGAGCGGAAACTAATGCACTAAAATCCATTGGCAAAGTTTTATTTCACAGCTCTCAAATGGCAAAAAGGTGCGAGGAAGGAAATTTATACTTGAGCCTTTTACATTAACTTTTGGTCCTGTCAAATATTTCACCGTCCAATGTTCTTCCTTTTCACAAACAAATCCCCAAAAATTAGTTCAGAGAATGGGTATATACTTTCATATTCATATTGAAAACGTGATCTGAGTTAGAATATGTGCTACTGAATTTCTTTAAAATACCTGTTATTTCAGTGACATAGACTACAAACTTTGCAAGTACTATCCTGAAGCTCTCGTGGACTTTGAGCTTTAGTCCAACAAACCCAGCGACGCTGACTATGGAATGAGTGATAAACATATGAACGCCCAAATCTTTTGGGAAATATTTTGAGACCCTTTTATGTTTTTTAAATGATGGACAATATCCAATGTTTGGGTTTACTGATGACCTGTTTGGAACTTCGGATGTCATAGATATTAAACCTTCAGAAAGGATCTCTTCTTACTCAGCACACAAGTGCTACACTTTCAAAAATTGATACCTGTAATTGTAATAACTGTTAGATTTGCGCATATGCTCATCCTAACTGATTACCAGGAGCGTTTCTTAGTTACTTCATTTGGTGAATTACACAATTAAATTGTCATTCTGCAAATATCTAAGGTAAAAGAAATATCAAAGTATACGCATAACTTCGTTTGAGGAAGCTCCTTTCTTTGTGCATTTCTGATGTGATACATCACAGAGAATGAAGATAATGTATGAACGTAAAAGATCAAAGTGAAAAAACCGTCCCCTACTTCCTAATGAGAATGGCTGCTCGCTGTCACAACTCATATAGACAGTGGCTTGAAAAGGGGATACAAGGGAGACAGGGCCTACATTAAGGTGTTAACTCTAGTTAGCCCTCCTGTAGGAGGTTGCAGGTAAGTACTCCTCGCACTAAAGGGAGCCATCCTG
The DNA here is from genome assembly GCA_038406175.1 of Haplosyllis leylae. Classification (NCBI taxonomy): domain Eukaryota; kingdom Metazoa; phylum Annelida; class Polychaeta; order Phyllodocida; family Syllidae; genus Haplosyllis; species Haplosyllis leylae. The sequence goes on along the minus strand of JBCAUG010104277.1, from coordinate 26,062 downwards.
CTTTTAAGTTGTGTAATCTATGCTGACCAAATGGTACAGGGGAATCTTCCTAACACCCTCGAAGTGTAATAGTTTCTCCCTGGAATAATCTTTAATTATACTAATTGGTGGCTCGTCAGAGCTACCTATGTGCTTAACGGACAGTTTTGGTCACTTTTTGGCAGTTTGAGGAGCAGTGCGCACACACATGAATTCACCTGTGGAGGCGACATTCATGTGTGGGAGGTGCTCATCTGTTGAGGGGACATTCACATGTGGGAGGTGCTCACATGTGGAGGGGACATTAATACATGGGAAGTGTTCTTATGTTGAGGGGATATTCATGTGTGGGAGGTACTCATGTGTGGAGGGAACATTCACATGTGGGAGGTACTCAGGTGTGGAAGAGATATTCACATGTAGAGGGGACGATGCGCCAAAGTGAAATTGATCTTTTGATATAGTTGCTTGTCATGGAAAGAAAAGCCGATGTATTTTTTTTCTGGTGCATCAGCAAGGAAACAGTCAAAATAGGTTAAAAGTTTGGTATAACTGATGAATGACTTGATATCTCGACTAAACCACCCTGTACCATGTAACTTCAACAAATGAACACTGGCTAATCAATACAACTTCACTTGGTCGTGAGTAATTTTACTGTAAATACTAAAAATGCCTGGTGGTTGTTTATTCAAAACAGCTGTGCTATTGAGTTCAAAACGGCAAGTGGTGAAGATGTTCTTGTTTTCGAACGTTATGAAATGCGTCTTGAAAGATTCACCTCGTCATTTAAATTTTCGGACTTTTCATAATTGATGAAGATCAAAACCATCATCCTAACTGCATACTTTTCCACTACTTGTACATTTTCCACGAAGTCTGAGGATTCCTCTACCACGCTCAATGTTTAACACCGCGACCAGTGGCACGAGTCTGTGTGTCCCAGGGGACCATTAACTAATAAAGCAAAAGGAACTGCGTGTCGCTTTCTACAGCTTTTCGTGCCATTTTCTCCACCATCTTACCGAGTCACTGGGGAGCTGTTGCTAAACCAAGTTGGTCCACAATAAAGTCTGCCTGACTTTAACAGAAGTCAGTACATGCATGGAAAGACTAAATGTACATCGACAGTCCATGAAGTTGGAAAGTTCTATAAAGTTGTGGTTCTTTGGTCTAGAAATGTGGACACTTTGCACTTTCAAAAAAACGTTCATATTTTCCCACTAGTAATGACCTTTACTGCCTTCACATATAAAAATTAAGTTTTTACCCCAACAAAGATGAAAACCTGTATTATAAGGTATGATGTTAAATCTGCGAATAATACGAAGCAGAGTTTCCCAGATAATTCAATGGTTATACTTTTGGTTTTTGTAGACGATGTATTTTGGTCGGAGATTTCCACGGCCCCTCATTACCACGTCTTTTGGGGTGCTAACAAGAATATGTTTGTTTCTACATTTCAGCACAGCTTTCCTTCTGGAAAAACATTCTGAGAAATCAGCCCACACATCTTAATAAGTTACCTTACATTACAAAATTTATATTCTACATTCGCCACCATTTCCCAATACAGAAACCTGGGCCACACACCTGAATCAAGAATTACCTGACTCTCAACAGTAAATGTCAATGCAATGGTTGATAGCATCCCTCATGGGAAACACATACTGCCTGCCTAAGATGGTACTAAGCTGCTCATGGCTTTTAGACCTTTTAATGTATTATATTCAGCTCCAGCCACAGATTTCAGACATCATTTGTTACATTTGACACCAAATCACTGCCTTTGTGGAGTTACAAGGTCCTATTGCTTGGTTAAGGAATTCCCAAAGGAGTTTTAATGTGGGCGCTTTCTGACTGTGTAGCTTGAGATCTAAGCTGTTTACCTTTTAAGGAATTAGCCTACATAGCGTATCATGAAATACGACTTTCTGGGTGTAATAAACTATGTGCACGCATAAAAATAAGTAAAGAGAAACCTTTACATCACCTTTATAATTTCCTCTGCAAAACAGAAACTGATGACGCTTGAAAAAAAGGCAACAACTGTTGATCACGAAGGTAATATTTTGTATCTTCTACCAATAATGAGCATTGAATTACAATTGATAATCTGAGTTATTTCATCATTGTTTCCTTTTAATCTGAAAAAGTCAGAACTTTTTTTTATTTCTGAATCTCATAATCCTGTTGGATTGAATCGTTAACATTTTTGGCTCCTTCGACTGAAAATCTCATTTTAAGCCAGACTAAATTTAAGTAGTGTTCAGTATCCATGTAAAGAAAGCCCCATCATACAATGTTACAAGTAACTGTCATTAAACCTAATGCACAATATTGATGCGAACTCCCAATTTTACAATTTCTTTCGTAATTAATTCAAATCAATCCCATTAATGTTCCAGCACACAATAACCATTAACAAAATCAATGTCTGAAATCCCTTGTTGACGATTTACGGCAGTGCTAAGTTGCAAACATCAACAAAAACTTTCTTTACATTTCTGCGCAAAAAGTTCAAAGTTTTACAGGAAGCACATCGACAACTACTCTCACCTGGATTTAGCGGAGGAGACGAAGCAAAAAGCCGATTGAATTATTAATTTGTCATTTTAGCAGGTTTCCTTACCTAAATGTATGCATGGGCTCACCTTGGCTTCTAAATACAATCTTCAGGTTCGATACAAGTGTGATACAAAGCACTTAAGTTGCTATACATTATTGAACAGCTTCTTAGGAGGATTTATGTAGAGAGCTTTACTTCTGAGTGACACATCCTATTTGTGGAAATTTGTCACTCATGTTTCAACAGATTTATTCCTTGGAAAACAGCACAAACGAAACTGTAGCCTCTAATGTGCTGTTGTAAAGGTATTTTAGACGACATAATTCTCTTTAAGAGGTACAGAAATATCCTTGTTTTGGACTTCTGCTGACTTTTGTCTTGGGTCTCAAAGCCAGGGTGCACCCCTTTGTTTGCATAAATCGTAGACTGCATGTGATAGATACTCCCGAATGCTAACACCTACCGACATCCCAAACAGAGACCCAGTTACCTTTGGTATAAAAGGATTCGATAATGTACCTCCACAAAATCGTGGGACCGGAATTATGTTACTCTGCACCACCGACAGAGACATATCATCATTGCCATTAATGAAGTTGTTGAGTTGCAGAATTAGCAAACGCAACATTCCACATCCATACGTTTCAGGGACTTTGATTCCGGTATTTTGTGCCTCTTCTGTGTCTTTTTGCTTTAGTGTGAAAATTGGGCGAACACTAAAGCGAATGCTACAGTATCAAAATATAAGTTGGTCTATTTTAACGTTGCATGAAAAGTGAACCCTTGTTTCGTAAAAAGAACATTACACCCAGAAGTTTTAATAGATCCACCACCGACACACTTTCCTGTAACTTTAACAACTAAGTTACCCTATCCATAAGTAATAAGTGTTACATCTTACAGCTTAACAGCTCATATGACAAAAACCATTTGCAGCACAAAGGCTGTTCAATGTTCTATTCAGGCTCAGTGAGTTCGCATCCCTGTCATCTCATTGACAGAGTGTGTTATTATTCATTATAAGTGAAACAAGAGAAGGGTCGAGTAATTAGTTGTCGACAACCTCAAAATTGGTCACGGGGTCGGTAAGTCATGTTACAACTTTCCTGACACACAATTCACGTCAAACGTACTGTCCACCCACCACTACAGCACCCATTTCAGGAGATAATTGCGTAAATATTGAAGCTCGAACATCATTGGGCCAATCTTAACAGTTACAGTTTACAGCTTCCCACAAACTTGAAAGACCCTCTTTGGCGACAATCTCTCGTGTTTTGAAGTAACACGTTCTTGCTGTCTGCCATTCAACAAGATTGGACGTGTTGCTAAAGACAAACTTTGGTATCCTTTTGCACATTAGTAAACGTCATCAACTGTAAATTTTGTCATATTAGAAAAAGTACGTTACATCTGTTTTTGTCAAACGTAACTTTGAGAGTAACATTCTTTTGTACTTCCTACAATTATCTTTTTTTACGATTTGATTTCCATTCCCCTCTTCCGCGCTGCACCACCACCCGTCACAAACTCAGCTGTTATAATGTCGTTCCAACCTGTCCCTATTAGCACTGTAACCTGGCTACTGGCAGATCATTTTACCTGGATACCTGCTCAATCTTATGCCTTTGATCCCAGCCTAGCTTGATTAACTCCCTATTGTCTTACACTCAATTATGTATACAGTGTCGTTATGCATTTACTCTGGGCTGATAATGAACCCGTGGGTTGCTGCCGACTTGATGCGGCCTTCTTCTACCTGAATGTACCGCTCATAACACAAGCAGGTTTTGAAGTCTTACGAAAGATAAAGAATACAAAAACTAGGACTGTCACAGTTAATAACACAGAGCAAACTTCATTCTCTGTGAAAATTTGTGCCTCCAGATTCATCAAGGATGTGTAAATGCAGCAGCGAATCCAAAAATCTGGCAAAGGCGAAAGTCCGAAAAATTAAATGAAAAAAAGATACATTTGGAGACCAACATTTTCTTGATCGAATTTAAAAGGGCCATAGACGATTTCTTTACACAGACAAAATAAATGATTTAACATTTAACACAAACTAAGCATACAGCAATGTCATCATCTATTTATGATGCACCACTAATTCAGAATCTCCCACCCTCACCCCAGCCTCAAGCTATCCTTCAATTCTGGTTGGCTTAATATTGTGACCTAGGTTTTCTATTTGTTGTTAACCTCGCCCCTCCCTTTGGATCCGCTACTGAAACAGGTACTTTGAAAGACAAAACCTCTGAGTTATCCTCTTTGCAGTGGTTTTTTATTCCTATCAGAAGAAGGTAGTTTATTGTGGGAATTCTTCTCCAACGTACTGGCAATAACATTCACATAGTGTCTGAGTACTTAAGATCCGCAAGTGTAATATTTAGTTACATTACTGTTAAACTAGTCAAAGACAATGACTCTCATCAACTCATGGTAAACGTTTTCGACAGAAAGTTACTTTCTCAAAGATAAACGGCGCTTCTTTTTTTAGAGTCATCCAACACTGGTCTGGCAGCCAAAGTCTTAACTTGTTAAGATAAATGATATTTTCGAAGCTTAGGTGCCACTAAAGTAAGCAGCGAACTTCTGTTGTCATAACAACTTGTGTTCCAGGCTTGTAAAGGCTGCACACCCCCAGCAAGATGCACCGCGGTGACGAATGGATCACTACATAAGAGGTGCCACCAGAACCACAAACTTCCTACCACTGACTCGGGTTGGTGCGTTCTTGTAACTTTTGCGCGTTGAAAACTTACGTCATGTCGCTAAAAGTAAAACAATTAGCAATTGAGCCCGTGAAGAAATATTGGCGACGTTTCTAAGCCATGAAATGCTAACAAGGAGTCTAGTTATATGTTCCTCGTGTATGGATGAAACATGGGTCTCCTCGTAAAGCTGTCTTAAAGCCAGAGACAAATCAAAATCAAATGGAAAATTTGTATCTGCATCGTTCTTTTACTGCTTCCAAATACGCAACTGGGCTGTAAGAAAACGTGCAAAATGTGTACATTTCTCTACCAATTTCAAAGTTGAAACAAAAGAAAATAAATATTGTAGTCGTGTGTACTGATCTTTCAGAACAAGAAATCTATTGAGAATTTGACGTAAAAATTCCAGAGAGAGGAAAATCCATTAGGTTTACACTCTAAGTTTTGGATAAGTAATGAGTTTTAGCTCCTAAGGTGCCATCCAGACGGCATAATTGTGATGTTAAAAACCTGTACAGTGGCAAAATATGTACACTGTACCATAAATTGAATGGTGTTTGCAGTTATGAGGTGCCTGCTTACTGAGGTACAAATTATACTTGTCAAAACAACTTGTAAAGTGGGCCTGGCTGACGAGTGGTGGCCATAACCCTCGTAAAAAAGTCAGAAAATATGAGGAAAAAGTTTAAGTGAGAAGTGTACTTATGTACACTTCATCAGGATCTTTTTTGTTTGTGGGAAAACACCCGAGAAAGTGATGCAATTCTTTGCGTTTTTATTCACAATCAAAAGATCAGGATACAGAATTTAATTAAAAAGTGTGTCCTCCTTCATCAATTCAATTCTTTATCCTTTGAAGGAGCTTTAATTAATATGATCAGCGATCTTAGGTGATAGGCCTGTAAACTTTCCAAAATACCAAAGAAATGTATCACCGTGAACGTCAAATTATCAAGATACTAATGAAGTAGAATAGCTTCCGTCTTCAAAATTTTCGCAGGCTTGTGCCACAAGTACATGTCGTTTGACACAGGAATAGATATGTGCTCATTAAAAGAACAACAATAAAACAAAGGTTGCAATGGGACTAAAAAAATGTCAGCTGAAGTCTGGACTTTCCAATTAAAAATAACATTGCAGAATGAAACTAGTTTTGGTTACGTTTTTGTAATGTTAATTTTTAACATTCATATTTGCACTTTGACACAGGAAACACTCAGTTTCAATGCGATTGCGCGATCCATGAAAAGGACACTGGTAATGACCACTAAATGGTACTACATTCTACACTGTCCGCAACATAATCGGCAAAGAAGGCGGGTGCACAATGGACTTCTAGTCTCTTGACTGAGTAGACTGACAATCGTTAACAACGAAAACGTTACCTTCATTTCCACATCGTACTGACAGTTGCCTCACCAAATGATATAAGTGTTTGGGTTTACAACGTGTCATGTTTTGATTTACTAAATAACAACTCCTTCTACTACCGACGCGAGATGCAACTTCTATCACTCCTAAAGCATCCCGCCACTTATTGCTTTTGACAGCTTGAATGTAAAGTACAGTTTATTTTCAAGTTCATTGGCGCCTTAGGCTCTTTCGGAAGTTGTCTTCAGTCGTAGAAATCGTTACCCGTTAATGAGCCTTTTCTTTGGAAGATGTTGAAGGCTAAGTGGTTAAAATGCTTTTCACCACTGGCGCCTAAACAACGACATTGTCTAAGTAAAACAAGTTCGGTGCACAGGAAACTTCAATTTTCCTGATCGGTCTATTAAATGTTGGAGTATTTCTTACATGGAGTGCTTCTTCGTGCACATACCATCTCTTACCACTCCTTTCGTTCCTCGTATCTTTTTAAACGCATGATGAATGTGACACGATTCTAACCCCCCCCCCCCCGTACATACAGGAAATATATGTGTCAAGCCTAAAAATGCGAATGTGCCGAGAAAAGTACTTATTTCATTTTTAGCTTTTTTCCTGGTCTTTCATGGAGAACAGTAGTAGCCGCCAACCTTACTGTAGCAGCACCTTGCAGTGTCGGACAAGAACTTCACTGTACGCCAGAGGGCCACACCTCCTGCGCGACGTTTCATAACGAACTCATCAAACACATTGGAATTACCTTTTTACTGTCCAAAATCAGTCCTCGGAAGAACTCAAGACACGGCATTTGAATACTCAGTTCAGTTAGGGCTTGGACATCAAAGTAGGCAGTCAGCAGTGGCGGATCCAGAATTATCCTAAAAAACTCCAAGAAATTTAAAGAAAAATCCCCCCCCCCAAATCCGCCAATGGTCAGTCCCTAAAAGATCAAAACTACAATAGGCAATATGCAAAATGGTATAAAGGCAATTTTTTGTCAAAAACCAATCCAAAAAATCAAGGAGTGAAGAATTCCACTTTGGTGACTCATTAATGTGCAATGAGTCACCAGTCTAAACTTAATTCATCACCAGACTTGTGCAAGTCTAAACTTAATTCATTACCAGACTTGTGCAAGTCTACATTTAATTCATTACCAGACTTGTGCAAGTCTAAACTTGATTCATTAGCAGACATGTGCAAGTCTAAACTTAATTCATTACCAGACTTGTACAAGTCTAAACTCAACTTATTACAAGACTTGTGCAAGTCTAATACCCCTCCCCTCCCCTCCACCCTTCCAAGTTTTCCAATGGTTGTTTCAATCTCCCCCTCCCCCACCTTCCATTTCTGAGGTTTAGGTTTGTTTCAATCTCACCTCATGTGGGTTCAATCTCACCAGGCATGTTCCCCTCCACATGAAAATAATATATTTCACCTTGTGTGGAAAAATTCCCAAAATAGCCGTGAAGCAGCCCCGTTTCCATCAATAAGGTACCTCTACGAGTCACCCAATAATATCATATAACAAGAGTTCAGGACGTTTTGAACCAAAATCATGTCCTTTAATCCCAAAATCTGGTGCTCCAAAAGTGACTTTGCTAAAAACCAGAGGCAAAGTGAAATGTCTTGTAATAAAATTTACTACTAAATTTACAAGTAAATGGGTCAGCTCAAGACATATTTTCTATTTCATTGGTTCACAAGTCAATACATTCTTCTGATGAAAAATAACTTCTAAAACAGAAATTTACTTGAATTAATGGAATGAACCGTTTGTTTCTTTGTTTTTACACGCGTAATGATTTACACAGGAACTTTAGTTTCTCCAACAACATGATCGATTATTCAATATCTTTCGACACATTAAAATGATGTAGAGTAAGTAGCAAAATGATGTCGAGGGTTTTGCTGTAAAAGTCACAGGCTTTCTGTGAGATATGTTCACATTGGTGGCCGTATTGCCACTTCGGGTAACATCGCTCAGTTCCATTTTCCTGATCAAAGTGATTCAATGATCAGTTCTGCTTTATCAGTAAATGCCATTTGACAGCCACTGTTTAATGAAACTGAACTAAAGGCCAATGAACGCAATTAATCTTCCCACAAACGTTTGGGCTGAACACTTCTGTTTCTGCCACAAACGCATCAGGACCATTATCTACCGGAACACACCGACTGTTTATTTGATCAGTTTCTTGGCAACTTGAAATCAAAAACTATATTGTTGTACCTCAGCAAATACTGACGTTCGAAATAGAACTGACTTCCTGAAATATACGCTTACTTAAATGGGAAATATCATAAACCCCACCCCCTCCCGCCTCAGCCATTGTAGCAGTCACTAATTCAATTATGTAAGCTATAACATTTTGGTTGAATTTCCACCTCCAACGTCGAAAGGAATTGTAATTAGAATATTTAACAGTGCATATTAAAAAAGAGAATGAACAAGGTTAATTACAGACTGTGTGACCATAACATTGACAATAAAGTCGGAAGACTGAGAAATTTAACATTGCCGTAATGACCTGCTAGAGTTTACTATAATAAAGTTTGCCTTTACCCCAAAACCAGTAAAGCATAAAGATTACACCTTCTAGAAAACCACTGAATCTGTCGGTTGAAGCTGCCACTCCGTACGTTGAACATGACACATCAAGCCATAAATGTTGAGCATGATGGAGGCACGAAAATACCAGAGGATGGACCTATTAGAAAAACTGTTCAGGAGGTTGGGTTCATTCATGAGTGTAAGTGACATCTTGTCAGATTTTCAAGAAGATCTGTCTTCATGTCTCAAAAAGACAGAGCAGTCACTGAAGGTGAATCATCTGGACACAATGGCCGAGCAACACAAGAGATTTCAAAATGTCGCAACCCGTCCAAAATAGTGGTCAAAATTTAAGACTACAAGCAAGGAGATTTATATTCTTTCATTCAGAAATAAAAGGTGAAAATGATGGTTGCTGAACTGCTTGATATCTAAAATCGTGTGAACAAAACGACAATATATTGAACTTCATACGTTTCACTGTGACAACGTAAAGAGTCAAAGCTCTTCAAAAGTTTCAATGAAATGCATCATATTTTGTGTACACGAGAATTTCTCTTCGAAGAGACGTGAACAACTAAAAATCAGACACACATAAAGATCTGTTGCAGCAATTTGAGCTTAAAAGCAGTAATTTGTCATAGCTGAACTGAGAAAATTGGCACTTGCGACTTTAAAAGAGCGCCAATACAGCTCTGTAATTCCTCCACTAATGGGCGAGCATTTCTCGCAGATGCAATGGACAATTTTCACGAGGTTCGGGTCTCTAATTTGCTCACAAGGGGAAAAGCAAGGGGCGACCTTGGTAATTTTCAGAATAGGTGCTTTGCCATCTCAGCACTTTAGAGGTGAAATTAGCTCGAGCTCTAACTTCAAATTATTTGGGTAAATATTAGGAGTTATGAATGATTCACGATTGAAAATGTCCCATAAATTTCAATTTGCCAGTGATATATTTATGGTGGTTTATGAGTGATTCCACTTAATTCTGGCATTGTTTCTGACGATTGCTGACGTAGGATGTCGTCTGATTGATTTGTTCCCTTTTCATAAGCATCAGTCCAAAGTGACCCTTATTTCTTCTTCAAAGAATCATACACTATTTTCTTTAGCCATCTTTCTCCTTTCCTTTGTTTTTCTCAGTTTTACTTCGCCTTAATTGGGACGAAGTTTTACACCTTTAGCACATACCCAAATTCAGTGAAACTGAAATAGTGGAGCTAAAATAGTAGTCCAAGAATATACAAAGTAAAGAAGTGAAGGCTGTTCAGCCTGACTGAAACCAACCTAAGACCAAATTCTGAGCAGAAATAGCTCTTTGTTACGAAAAGGATCTTTAAGATCAAAGTTGATGTGAATTTGCATCCATCCCCAAGTGGAGCCAATCTTCTGAACATTATTTCTGGGAAACCCATCTTCTGGTTGTTCTCTTGAACAGATCATGCTCAACATTTATCGCTTGATGTGCCGTGGTAGACCCCTGGAGTCCCGGTTTTGACCGACAGATTCGGGAGGATTCTAGGAGCTGTAATCTTTATGCTTCACTGAATTCGGGTTGATCAGACGAGCTATTTTATCCCCAAATGGTCATCCCCGGAACATGAATGAAGGTGACCCTGGTAATTTACTTTTCAATATATCACAAATGGCTTGTTGCTTTCTTCAGAAATGAGAACAAGGTTTTTTGTTGAAACATGACAACTCCATCGAGAAATTTCCAAAGAACGCTGTAAAAAATTGCCTTGTCAAATCGCTTGCGAAGAACATTTCATTCTTCGTCATTCTGTCCTTTTCTGTTGAATACTAATGCATCATTACTTGTCCATTGCAAACGTTTCAGTATTATGTATGAAAAACAAGTAAATGCAAAGTATTACATCAGTTAATTAAATAAATTTCGGATTTTCGCACAGTATCCCTCTAACAATAGCAAATTTGCTGTCGCAAAGTTGCCTCCAAAGTCTCGGTGAATTTATGTATTCTTTAAGTCACAAAACAGTATTATCTGTGTATAACCAATTTCATATTATTAGGTAGTGGATGTTTCACAGGTGGCTCATTGGGTGTCATGGTATGAGGGCACAAGGACAACTGGGTATAAAGACATGAAAGTTCAAGGGCACCAGTACACAATGGCACATGAGTGTGAGTGCAAGGGTACCAGTGTGTGAGGGTACATAAGGCGGCAAGGACAGCAGGATGCAAGAGGTCACAAGGGTATGAGGGTGCAACCCTTCCTGAAGGGTGCAATGGTCCGAGATTGCTGCAAGGGGGTTGAAATTGTTCAAAAACAAGGTTTTTTTACCCCCACCATCTGAGTGCAAAAAGTTCAAAAAAAGTTCAATTACAGTATGTAGGGTTAAAATATCCCCACCACCTCTGTGTATCCCTAACACTCTATCTACATTCACAGAATGACAAATCGCATTCAAAAGTCCCTGCCACATTCCCAAAACTTTGGGGCAAAAAGTCGAATCCATCCAATAAGATGACTCTAAACGAGCTGCCAATAAATTTAACAGAGGAAAGTTTTGTCATTTAGTAATTCAATCACACACAGACGCCTGTATTCCAATGGTCAAACGGATTCGTAAGAATCATAACCCGTCGGATAACCACACAGGCTCTCCTTCCTTTGATCACGAATCGCAGTTGAAATACACCCTATCGGATTTTGCCAGCCACCAAATTGGACATAATTTGCAGAATGCCTGTGATTTTTGGTACAAAATCTTCGACCAGCTTTGACTGCTCTGCATTATCTGTCATTCAGATACTTAATGCCACAAAACGCAGCATTATGATTAAATGCGTGGCGTTATTAAATTGCGAGAGACACTCGTGTAGTCCTTTTTCCTTACTTAGTCCACAACCTTGTCCTATTTAGTAATAAGGCCCTCTTTCGTCCGACAATACATCAATGAACATCAAATGCTTTGCCTAAGCAACCATTTACTGAAGTGTTACTGTTCTACTGGAGTTATATTCGTGTTTTGTAGATCTTAAAATACAGTTTAGAACAATAAAATTAGATGGCAGTATTGCAAACAAATATATGTAACGGTTTAACCGGTTGAGGTGCGTCCCCATTACCTTTTTGTACCGGCCCCGGCAAGCCTCTCTTTTACAACTGGTTGCATTAGCTGGTTGGGCCTTTAATCATACTCATCGGGATTACATGTGCATGAGTAATTAATACTCGTGCATGCGCAACCGGCACCCCAATCGGCCATGCCCCCTTCTTAAACCCTATAAATACCCGAGCTTCTTGGAATTCAGGGTTCTTATCCTTCTTTGGTTCATCCGGTTAGTAACCAGACTGGGTTAAAGTCCTAGCCAGTTCTCATCGGGATCCCACTGACCCCTGCATCGGGGTACCTTGCCCAGCTATACCAGAATATCGGCCTCTGGCTCCAGCTGGAGCCCTCTGCATTCTTAACAGTACTTATCATTGTCAACTCTTTTTAACTGATGACCAGGTTCCACTGGCAAACCCCTAATTAGGATAGTTAAGTTAATTAGTTTGCATCCCTAAGCTCACATGACACACTGGCATATGCAATTAAACCGGACAAGGACTGCCATTCGGAGGACTGGAACTAGTGCCCGCCCCTCTTAAGTTGCATCAGATCATTCTATATCCAGTGGCAACCGTGCCGCCGGGCTCCAGTGGATAGTTAGCACCATCTTAGTCGAGTCATTCGGAAAAACCGCGACATATATTTTGCTTAAGCGGCAGTTCAACGGAAAAGTAGGTTCATAGCTGCACGGTAGTTATTTTTTGTCCGAACAGTCGACTTATGAATTACAACTTTCATTATCTGACAGTATAAACTCAATCTTTTAAATCAAGGAATACTTTGAAGAGGGGTCCGAGATTTATGATTAAATTCGTAAGAAATGCCCGCTGGCAAATAAATTTACTGTTATAACATGCTTGAAGACAATAATGATACAAAAACAATTTAAAAGATGTTATGGTCACCACTCTCATTTCGCAAGAGCGGAGTACTCGTAGTAGCCGGGCTTAATGGTAACTGAACTGTAATTAGCGGGACCTACAGAAGAACCTTTGTTTTTACGGTCACCTTCCTTTTAAGGTCTGTCAAGTTGGTGATATCCCATTACATTTACTATTCTTTTGGGATTCAGCCTTCTTTTATTAAAAATATTCCTGCACATCAGTTGACCGTAATGAAAGGTTCTATTGTAGTGGAGTTAAAATGAAGTGTCATTCAACTTACCTGCTTCAATCAACAAGGTTTCTGTGGCTGGAGACGATGCACGATCACTTCCTAAACCAAGTCAAGGAAAAGAAATCATCAAAATTAAATTCGGGTTGTTTTTTTCTAGTCCTCAAAAGCATTATTATATTAAGTGATTAAATTATATTTTTCTTACGTTATTCCTTAAACCAATAGCAGTAAAAGTTGTCGTTATTTCCAAAAAATGAGAGCGAAAGCAAGTAGAGACTAACGATGGGAAATGAAATACAGTTTTCGTAACTGAATGCAGAAGTAATGGATAAATTAACACTGATTTGGCAAGCGAATAATCTCAGTAATGTTGAGGTAACTAAATACTTGACGGCCAGACGTCCCTATCATAGAACTCCGATTTATCACGTCACCAGATTGAAAAGCACCAGGACATACACGCCAAAATTAGCGAGTGTCCTATCAAAGCAAGTCCAGCCCGAAACGTACATGTATTTTTACCTGATGAGTGTCGTTGTGTGTGTCTGCCTCGCGGCATGGCTACAGGACTAGATCTGGCCGGTTGCAACCTTACAACAAAGACACATAAACATGATTCATTCAAATTCGTATAAAACTGTACACTGTAACATACTTCTTCCTTTAACTATTTGTTTCCTTTTTTACCACATGGTACTTAAAGAAGGGTAGTGCAAAATTATTCGTCCAGATATGCATCCAATTGGTCTTAAAATTAAACAGAAAAGAGTAAGCATGTGGTATTCTTGCCATAATACATCACGTAATTTGACTTTAGCTTTATATGTCTAAATACACACCGTAATGAAAACTACAGATGTCAGTACTATACCGTGTTACCATTCACTCTTTATCCTGTTTTGAGTTCTAAACTTTTAGCGAATTTTATTTTAAATATTCTTTAAAAAAAAAAAAAAAAAAAATTCAAAAAGCAGATAAGTCGGTGTGTATTTCTGCAGGTTGTTGGGGATGGAGGTCAAACCCTTCGCAAGTGATAATGCAGAGGAACGGGGATTTCAAGACAGGGGGTTACCGCCTCTCAAAGCAGGGAAGCACAAGCAAAGACACACAAAAAGGACACACACAAAGCGAAAACAATTAAGCACTCTTATTAATTCTAAACAGTTTATTGTCTCTTTGTTACTTCAAGTTCAAATAAATTAACAACCTTGTTTTCAAACTCCCATTCTTTCTACAGAAAAAATAAAACACCTTAGAAACCTGTTAGATTTATTTCTTATCTTAAATATTGCTGAGTTAGTCGTATTAGATGTGATTAAATATTGAATCTCCCAAAACCACTGCGGAAGAATTTAACAAATTAAATCACCGAACCTTCCCGTGAGAAAGCTGTCATGAAAATCTGTCAATCATGCAGGTTTTTTTGTGGTATTTAATAAAAATGTCTCAAACAGGTCGCAGTTAGTGCACTCTAACTAGTAAGAGTATTTTATCCACACCGTTCTTGATGTTTCTCGAGTGCAACTGCTCGTTTGGCTGCCCCCAGTTGTTCATCCGGTTGTTCCTCTACCTTTGCTTGTGTTTCAATCATGCTCTGTGTGAACCCAGAATTATTTCCATTTTTGTTTCTTCCTTTCTTTTTCTTGCCTTTTTCTCTCTTTCCTGATGATTCACTCCAACCTATCTGAGAACTTGTTATTGATTCATTTATTTCCTCATTTACTTTAGCACAGGTTTCCTTTTCTTGGGACTTTGCACGAGTTGCACCACTCACCTCGTCACGTTCGGCACAAATTTGATCACCCGGAGTTTTAACGTCAATCGAAGTGACCGTTTCATTGCCGGGTTTTTTGGATTGCTCTTTCGCACTGATTGTCACATCGGATTTGCCCCAAGGATTACATTTCGTGGGATCAACAGTTTGCACATTTTGCTCTTGCGTTTTGATAGCTTCTGTATCTTTACCAGTCTTTAGCTTGATTTCAGTACGTGCAATAGATACTGGTGGGAAATCGTCGTCCCTTTCGGGTCCTCTTTTCTCCTTGGCCTTGCCAACAGATATACCCCAAGGATTAGTTTTCACAGGATCAACAGGTTTCATCCTTTGTTCCTGAGTTTTCTTAGTTTCTGCATCTTTGCTTGCTGTCTTCAGCTTTATTTCAGCCTGTGAAACAGATACTGGTGAATCAACTGTGGAATTATCATCACATTCAGGCCCTTTTTTCTCCGTCGCTTTGCTGTCGGCATTGCCCCAAGGATTAGTTTTCACGGGAGCAGGAGACTTCACTTTTTGCTGTTGTGTTTTGATAGCTTCTGTATCTTTGCTTGTTGTCTTCAGCTTGGTATCAGAACGTGCAGTAGCTGCGGAATTTTCATCACTTTCAGGTTCTCTTTTCTCTTTGCCTTTCTTTTTCTTATTTTTCTCTACAGTATTTTTTTCAGTTGCAGCCTCACTTTCAGGTGTCGCTTCTTTCATAGGCTTTACTTCGGTATGTACCTCAACTGTGGAATTTTCATCACTTTCAGGTCCTCTTTTGTCTTTGCCTTTCTTCTTCTTCCTTCTCTCTGTGGGAATTTCTTCGGCTGTAGCCTCACTTTCAGGTGTCGCTTCTTTTCTGGACTTTACTTCAGTATGTACCTCAACTGTGGAATTTTCATCACTTTCAGGTCCTCTTTTCTCTTTGCCTTTCTTCTTCTTTCTTCTCTCTGCGGGAATTTCTTCAGTTGCAGCCTCACTTTCAGGTGTCACTTCTTTTGTGGGCTTTACTTCAGTATGTACCTCAACTATGGAGTTATCATCATTTTCGGGTCCTCTTTTCTCCTTGTCCTTCCTCTTCTTACTTTTATCTGCAGGAATTTCTTCAGCTACAACCTCCATTTCTGAGGCAGTCTCTTCATTCGGCTTTACTTCTTCACGTGTACCACCTGTGGTATCAGATGTAGCATTATCATCACCTTTGGACCCTCTTTTCTCCTTTCCTTTCTTTTTCTTACATTTTTCTACAGAAATTTCTTCAGCTGCAGTCTCAGCTTCAGGCGTTGCTTCTTTATTGGGCTTTACCTTGAAGGTAATTTCAGCTTGTGATACAGCAGCTGGAGTATTAATTTCCTGACAGTCCTCAGAACTGGATTCCGCGATTTCTTTTTTGCCTTTTTTCCGTGTTTTCTCTTTGGGAGAATCATCAACAGATATTTCTACTGCTGTTTTATCACCTGCTTTAATTTTGCTCTCTGAGGAAGATACCGCAACATCAGTGTTTGAGACTGATTTTGCATCTTCTTTTGACTTTACACTTTCTTTCTCTTCTTTTGCAGCTTCCTTCGCCGAAGACCCACTACTAATCGGTTCCGCTTTACTTGGCTCTGTGTCCTTATTTCCTTTTTTCTTTCTATTACTCTTAACCTTACTATCTACAGGAGCTACTGGTATATCTAACTTTGCATCTGGGATTTTCACACTTTCCCCAGCTTTGCTTCCTTTCTCGATTTTTGGTGCATCTTTACCAAAGTAGTCTTCCACCGGTGGATTAATATCACAGGTTGTTAAACTACTAGTGTCTTTTGCGCACCTTTCAGAAGTAGCTTTGGACTTTTCTTTTGACATTTCTGCCTCCGACGAAGAAGTTGGCTTCTTATTCGCAGAATATGACATTTCATGATGAGGGGTTTTCCTTTGAGAGGCTTTCGATTTTGCGGACATATCTTTCGAAGACCACGGCTTACTGTTAATTTTTACCGCTTTTTGCATCACAAAATCAGCGTCCCGTTTTTGATTTTCAGCCTCAGTTTTCATTTTTATGCTGCGCGATGCTTCTTGAACCTCAATTTCGATCTGGTTCACCGACTTCACAACTCTGGGACCCAGATTGTCTACATCGTCCATCCAATCAGGCATATCCTCAAATGGCTCGTCGGGAATCTCCGGTTGCGGGTTCCAGGTCTTCAAGCTTTCTTCAAACGCGGCAATCCTACAGGTGTGTGTATATGGAGAATTTGTTAGAATTGTGCAATGCAAATGCATCATTGCCCTTGTACAAGTGACTTTTTGTGTCTCAAACAGTTCGATTCTTCTCTATACCATGTGCTCAACGTTTGCTCCGCAAGAATTTAATTTCCGCACTGTTATCGGAATAATACTCCATTTTTGCACTGAAACTAAATTCTTAGCGGAAGTTCCACGTTTTTCACCCTTTCCTTTTTGTCTTGTTGCACAATGTCTTATCAAATAACATTACCAACTGGATAAACTACACTGATACGTATGAATAACCTCTTTGAAACTTTTAGTCGTTCATGATTTCTGTACGTTTACGTTTACATTTATGACTCACAATAGTGATAAGTAAATGCGAAAGTGCTCTGAGTCTGCAAAAGGTTTCTTCATTCAGGTTGGGAATAAGCAAAGTGTTTTAGCGAGGCAAATAAAAATGTTAATGATAAAATATTTTAAATTATCACACCGTTTTTCTTTATGACTTATTTTAGGCATCTTCTTCGTCGGCTTACTCTCGTGAGATGGGTGCTGTGAAAACCTACACAATAATGTTAATACGGAAATCCTTATTATTATTTTCAGTGGTCAACAAAATGAAACATAAAACATATTAAAGTTAGCAGATTTAGTATGTAATATTTCTAGTGAAACATTGTTCAAAAAACGCCACAAGAAATGCAACAGCACATGACAAACACGAGAACATAGGTAGGAGTGACTTAGGTTTTTAGGTACTCTAACTATAAAACCTCGTACACACGAAAACAGCGACAACTATCCTGACATCACTGATGACTGATTCCGAGACACATTTTCAGCAACAACAGGGCGATGCTACTGTCACTGTCGTTCCGTGCGTAAGCAGTATGAGGACGTATTGTACAAATAGGCCCATTTTTAACTACAGTGTACTAGTATTTCTTTTGTACACTTCAAGAAAACCGCAACTAGCTTCACTCATTTAAGTGACTAGTTTTGTGATGCTCATGTGTTCTAAGAGATGAATTTGTCACTGTTGGTCATGCAAGGTAAAGGCGCTCTTTGACGTGACAATTACTATTCTTGATAAAAAGTGTTTAGTTACGGCAAAATCCACATGGAAGTTAGTGAATTAATGTCATTCTTTCAGTATGGACAACTTCATATATTTATGGCTGCGAGCAGGAATTCCCGACTTTTGTGATGAGATACTGATCAACATGAACAATGTGACTGTGAAACATGCAGCTACTTACTTCAGGCTCTGCAGGTCAAGTTCGTCGCTGACGATATCCATTGTCGTCGGAGTCTGTTCGGGACTATGTGATCGTAAAACGGAGGAGTTAGACGAGAGAACGGTGGTCGTACTGGATCCCTGGAATGTCTTAAAGGAGAATTGTGGTCCCATCCATAATCGCCTATGTGGTCCAGCGTGTGTTATAATCTCAACCTGAAATGTTGAAGAGAACGATTTATTTATATTTTTACAGGCCATTACGCATTGAAGTCCCAATACATCAGAAGTACATGATTCATACAAGAGTGGACTTTTTATTTCATTATGACGATTGATTTCATTGTTTTGTGCTGCTTCATGAAATTGCAAGAAAGAAAAACCTGAGAAAGCCACTGGTCGTCTGAGTCACCACTTGGTCCGGACCCACTGTGGTCAGAAGATAAAGATTCTTTAGATTCCTGTCTGCACATCAGTCCTTGACTACTCAGTAGATCACCTACAAAACAATTGTCGTTGGTTTTATTCTTCAACCTAACCCACCTGATAGCAGTTTCGCCATGTTTCTCAATGGCCCCAGCATCTGTATTTCCGGGTGTCTTGTAATAAAGATTTCTAAATTTCAATTTAGGATTGCAACTAATTCTACTCACTGGAAGAAGGTCTTTGGTAAACAACCGCGTCATTGCCAATAATAAGTGGGTTGTTGCCAGCAAGAGGAGGCTTCAACTCTCCAGATGTTGCAGATCTACGGAAAAAACAATACCAACACTACAAAATACACTCATGGTTTAATCACATTGGCTTACTCCGGGACCGGAAACAGGACTGAGACCGGGACCAACACAATAGGACACAATGGGTCCTGGTCGCTGTGTAATGTGAAACATTCTGCATTATATCATACAACCCATTTTCCCGGTCCCGGTTCCGGTGGCCCGGAGAGAGTGTGAATACTCCAACACACAGAAACGTACATCAAATGGTACACAAACACTTCTGTGTAAAATCAAAGGGTCCCCATGGGGAACTGTTGTGCAGTATGACTGACCTGCTCAAGATCCACTGAGCTCTTGCCGATTCATCAACATCAAGAGGAGAGTCGTCTGTTACTTTCTCAGATCCTGTTTTAGCACGAGGCTCCAACACGTATTCCACTACATTGCCCATCCAGTTACAGATGTACAGGGAATCTACAACTTTATCATCTGTCAAAAGAGAAATAATATAACTTAAAATGTTCTACCTTGGCAAATAAAATTTTAGTATTCTCTTGTTATCTGAAACTTCTCAGTATTTTTAATCCGGAAATAGTCGACTCGTGTATGCCCATTATTGGGTAAACACAAACTTTGCGTACTTACTTTTTTGGATTCTTTTTCTAAAGAATTTTGCACTGAAACATACCAATTTTATCTTTGGTAGACATGGGACTTCCCGCCACCCATCCTCTTGATTTGGCAAAGCACGCGGCAACACAGAACGTATCGTCTTTGGGAGACGTCGGGCCTGCTGTCTTCCCTTTAGAAGAACCTGAACTGGCAGATGGCATTCCGGGAATAGAGAGTGTTTGCTTCACCTGCAAATGCCAAAAAATACCAATACATGCACTATTATTACGACTATTTCCTGGGGAGTTACTGCTTCTCTTGTTCGCATCTTTCGCCTGACTAGAACCTTACATTCTGCAAATTTAGGTAGTATGTCAAAGTAGTATTCAGCTTATCTGTACTGGAAAAGCTTATCAATTGAACTAAAAAATTAACTACCAGTTACGGGTAAATTACCTGAACAACTGGATGTACAGTTGTAGGATGTGGATAAGGAGGCAATCGAGGATTCCCCATATTGTTATTCATGGAGTTCTGGTACAACACGTTCCGATAGTGCTCTTGACGACCTGAAATGAAAATATCCAGATATCCACACTTTTTCGTAAGACCAAAAGAACTGAGACAGGAACAGAATATGCAGGGTGCAATTGGGTAGTAATTCTAACCGAAACTCTCTTACTTACACTGATAACATACTAAAATGGGTAACAAGTTTAATCTACATACCTGGGCTTGATCCAGGGCTGCCTGACGCTGTAGGTATCGGGCTATGTCTGCCAGCAGCCCGGGGCTCCATGTCTTCTATCCCCGCACTGCGGTGAAATCGACTCGCCCTGTTAACCACCCGATGCGACGTATGCGTTCTTACTGACACAGCTCCTGGAAGGGAACACTTTATGTTACTTGTTTCTGTTATCATTACTGACAGCGTATGTGGTACGACGGAAAGGTAATGTTTTAAGTTTGTTTGTTTGTTCACAGGGAGGGGGTACCCCCAAGCCCTCTCCTGGTTCTGTCCGGGGGGGGGAGAGATAGCCCCTAATCCTGTCCTTGTCCTTTGCAGGGATGTACTTCCTGGTCCTGTCTGGGTACCCTCCTGGACAGGATGGGGTACCCCTCCAGACAGGACCAGGGTGGGATCCACTATGCCGCGGGCAGTACGCCTCTTGAGGTCACGCAGGAGGACTTCCTTGTTATGTTGTGGCGGACAAACTAGGACTCAACAGTTTCCTTTAAGCTGATCCTCAAATAGCCCAAGGGCCAAGTACCATTTTAAAAATGATATTTACCTCCATACGGAGCAATGGGGAAAACGTGAGTGGTGCCTCTCAAGGTACTCACAGCAACCCATCTGCTGTCCATTGTAAAGTACATGTCTTGTATCTGAGGAAAAGTGCAAAATAATTAGGTTGCAAACACATATGGAATCGCATACCACCAATTCAAAGGTTTGCAATATGCACATAAATATGCATTGTGCATTTGCAGTCTTGTTCAGTTATCTAAAGTTCCTACCTTAGCGTCCTGTCCGAGAGCATGCTTTTCATTCAAACGCAATTTTTCTAAGAGTTTACAAATAAATTTTCAGATGTTTATTAAGCCTAAATAAATCTATTTTCATCTAAGGTACATACCTCTGCGGTTGTATCTCCCCTGTGCAAGGTGTACAAGTGATGAACAGCACCAAGAGAACAGCTCCATGGATGTGCCATAATACGAAACAGATGAAAATTGTGCCCCAGTTTGTCCGCGGTTAACAGCATCATGCCTAAGGCAATAAAATGACACATTATTATACCTAGCGCACATTTTAGTTTAGTCTTTTTCTGTTTTATTCTGAAAATTCTTGCTGCTTGGTATTTACCACTTGGGTCGAATGCCATGGATGCAATGGGCTCTGATGTGTGAGCAGGAAAGTGTGCCACTAGTCCTTCACCCTCTGAGTCTTCTTGTACACTGATCTGTGAAATGCGTAAACAGAAATAAATAGCGGATACGTCGCCGTTTGAAGAATGTTTCATATATCAAGTAAACTTGCTGCACAAGCCATATCCATATGGGCAACAAGACGAATACATGCGAAGTAAAATCTCGAATTCATGACCACCATAAGGTTTACCTAAATGTGACTTTGTAAACTTGTAGCTTGTTTACCTAAATGTGGCTTTGTAAACTTGTAGCTTTAAAGAACGTAGTTACTATTGGCATGTATGTTGTGTTGGAAGCCAAAAAAGAACTGGTCGAATAGGAGAATAGGAACCGAAAAGTGGGAATTTTATTGTGCTGGAAGATTCCTTAAACTAAATTATTGCTCAACAGTATACATATTATCTATTCAACTAACACATGGCTTACTGAAAAAGCCTTAGTCTGAATTAAGCTACAAAAATCAATTGAAAACCTTACCAAAAATAATTGGTACAGACATGCAGAAGAATTTTTTGGTTAAAGGTATGTCAATAATTTTTTTTTATTTGGCCCAAGAAAACTACCTTTACCACCATGTTACATGATATCAGAATTAAAATTAAGAAGCACACGTTAGGAAACTTTTGAAAGTGACATTGAATCGACTGTAAAATTAAAGTAACACTCATCCAAAGTCAACCATTATGGATCAATTTCAGCTGATGCCATCAACACTGTTTATCAACAGTTGAAGAATTTAAACAATTTATGACAACTGATGAAACAAAGTGTTTAAATAAATATTTAAGACAACACAATTATCAGCCAATAGGCAATGATTTCGTTTCATGGGAACCTTACAAAAAATTTGACAGAATTCTTTCAAACTAAAACTTGCCCATTATAGCCCAAACGTATGAGAGTTAATAAGTTGTGTAAATTAACTCAAGTACAGACAGAACGTGGAAAGCATTGGAGAAAGCTAAAAGTTACCTTCCACTCTCCACCATTCTGTTTTGACAAAGTAATCAGATTACTGTGCATTTTACCTCATCAAGCATTGGAATGTAAAATTACGTTTATTATCAAATGGAAAGGCGAGGATGAGTTATCTTCCTTTCAATCAGACTGGTTGCATTCTCTCATTCTCCTCCTTCCCTTGCAATCTGATTTTTGAATTTTTTTTTCTGCTATTTAGTCACCATTTTTACAAAGGCGTTGACATTTTCAATATGTTACCTGTCCCTCTCCAATATTGAGTATATCGATGACAGTCACGATGCCTGGCTGAGTATCACCCTTAGTTTGCCCACTTGACTCTTTCTTTGTCGAGTGACTCTTTACTCCCGTCAAACTACTGGCAACCGTCTCCCCAAACATCGTTAGACCCTTGGTGATAGTCTGAAAAAAGTATCAATGTTTTAACGGAATAAGACGACCTAGAACATTAATCTTTGGAGACAGTGGTTTCTATGATCGTATTTCCAAAATTCATGAAGGTAAGAAAAACTACACGTTGTCTGCTGTACACAATCTTGCACAGCAACATAGGTGTAACACCCAGAGGTGACTCTGAGGATCGTACCAAGCAAACGAATAAACGTAAAGACGAGTAATCCCTCAAAAGTCTAAAATCGATGTATCACGGATAGCGAACATTAACGAGTGCACTATTGTACAGAATCATTTTTAAGTACAAACGAACGGATTCGGGTATTCAAAACAATGTACCTTGGCAGCGCTGATGACAGTAGCAGCGTAAGACTGTGCTCCGTCACCTGCCATTCCTCCGCCAGACTGGTGAACAGGTATCAACTGAAAATTTAAAAATGTTTGCAACTTCGGTGAAAGTAACGTCAGCAATGTTCACCGGCGATTTGGTTTTCAAAATAAACCTTATTGATTATGTGTTTTGCGAAACGTTACCTTCCTGTCCGCATAGGCTAACCATCTGCTACCAAGAGCAATTGGATTTGGATCTTGACCTGGTGCTGGATAACACGCTGATAAGAAATACATGTTCCTTTATTAGTTTTTGTTGTCATTCTTCAATTTTAAAATTGTTAGACCATTCCCTGCAAAGCATTTCAGAACATTTCGAAATCAAGTGTTCGTTACTTACAAGTAATCCAAAACGTTTGTTTGAACTGACATGCGTCAAAGGCAGCAATTCTCTCAGGAAAGGCCACAATCAGAACTCTGAAAGGTGTATTCGTATTAATTTGGTTTTGTAGTATCCCTTTTGAGTAATTACAAATTAAATTTTCATCCAGCAGAAATATGTTGAAGCAACTAAAACGTACCTGTCATTTGCTTTTATATCTGAAACTGGATAGCTAAATGACACATTATGAACTTCTTCGCCAGCTCTCAGTGATACAAATTTCACACAGCAGTAAGGCTGCCCAGCACTGAAATGAAGAAATGTTATACATGCTAACATTGTATGAACGCTGCCAACATCTCTTAGCTATCAATGTGACATAATCTTGTAACCGTATAACCATTTACAAATCTCTTCTCACATGTTATATCATTCATAGGTACATGTGTTTCACTACTCTGGTGTTACCTTACCTTGAAGCATCACACAGAGCAATTAGAGGTCTCTTGTTTGCATAGATATCGACTCTATCGGGAAAAGCAGATACAGGTGTCTTCAGTAACCTCAAAGTTCGCACTGGACCCTGACGAAGGGATAGTACTTCTTGGGCTTCTCCACTTGCCTGCAAATAAGAAAGGAAACCGTTATCAAATCGTTCAAAATGCATGTGCGCGTGTGCATTTTTGTTGACATGGATTTGACTGCCTGTGTTAAGTTCCGGAATTTAGATCGTCCATTGATGTTAGAATTTCATTCTTAAATAGAAAAGGTCGGCACAGTAAAAGACCTCTCACATAAGAAAAGTAAGAAATCAACAAAATACAACTTACAGCTATCGACCACACTTGAACCCCATTGGTGTAACCGAGAACCAATAGAAGTGGGGCTACATTGCCGCTTTGTGCACCGCAATCTGGGTTTGCATTGACGTCTAGAAAATAAATATTACGTGAAACGTGTGAAATGTACGTGTGAGATCTGAGTTCATAAATTTCCACTTTTGTGTCATTTCTTGCCTTTTCAATTAATGTTCAGTGGCACATTCAACAGGATACCTCTTTTGGTCACTTTGAAATTAAAATTGACAAGAATGCTTACCAGCATTGTGTCGCGGTCGATCTGATTATATGATTTAATTTTACCTAAACTTTGGTAGGTACATGAAGAGATAGATTGATTGAGATATAGAGTTAAAGAGAGATAATGAGTCAAACATAAGCATAAAGATATGCACAGAACCAAGTCCGCAGGAAGGGGGTCAAAAATGGATGGCATGAAACACATTGTGGTTTTGGAATTTTTTAAAATTTAACGAAATATTCTTTGCAGACGGACGTACAACCAACCATCCAGGCGGACGCCATAGTGACCAGTGGAATTATCATAAAAATGTATGTAAAACGGGTATATTTTCTCAACGTGTATTCAACTGCATAACGATTCCGATTCATGTGAAACTTGAACAACGTATTATTCACATCACAATTTTAAGTGACAAACCGTTAAGATCAGCCTCTTCGAAGCGAATCCACTGTATTTTTTCTCTGTCCTCTCCCTGCCGCTGGCCGCTACTGTAAGCCTGCAATGATTTCTTTTTTTATATAAAGGTCATTATACATCATGTATGTTCAGTTACTTTGACGAAGCTACAAACGAATGAGATCATTGAAATACAGAAACATTACACCTTGAAATACTTACAACATCCTGGAAGAAATCGACGACCGATTCCATCACTGTTTTGTCACTGAAATATAAAAAGAAAATTTTTTTTTTTCAACCTATTTGTAAAGTTTGGGAGGACAGTAAAGAATGTGCTTAATTTTCATAGCTCTAAGAGTCTTATCACGCTCCAATTTCTTTTTGTGGGTTTCAATCTGGGAAACTGGTTTTGGCCCTTTATGTCTAGTTGTTGTCATTTTTTCATTCCTAAAACGCCACGTACAGTTTGCCTGTGAGTTGCCACCTTATGAATCTGATGAAAATATCAAAAATAGCCCTGTGACGGGCTGAGGTGGTTTAAGTTAAATGTGTCAAAAAGATGTCAATTGCCAAATAATCAAACACCTGGACTATGGAGGAGGTTCACAAAAAAAAAGAAATTGACACAATGAGGTTCACACATA
>JBCAUG010104166.1:0-21716 GCA_038406175.1 Haplosyllis leylae | reverse complement strand
TCACACAGACAACCAAATAGTGATTTAGCTCAGTTGGTAAGGCATTGGAGTGATGATCCGGAGGTCCTGGGTTCCAATCCCACTGGGGACAATTTTTGACAAAATTTTTTTTGCTCTTCCCTGTGTAAAGATTTGTCAGAAAATCTGACAGAAGTGTGTATTGTGAAAAACCCAAGTGTGTTGAAGTGGCGAATTTTGTCTCCGTAAGACGTAAATTATCCAGGAGGAATTATAAACAGGTCTATTTCTTCTCTTTTGGAACAAACAACAAAATGCAGTGACATCCAGCAAAATTTTGCATTCTCCCAGTGTGAACTAGGTTTTATATCCAGTGTACCATGATGGATGTGACTCTGCGGTAGGAGATGTGCTAAGTTAAACGACATGTTTAATTTAAGTAGATAATATCACGTCACCATGACGACAAAACTGATGAGTTATGTGATTAGTTGTCAAAGAAACCACATAAAATTAAATCTTTTTCCAATTGATGGGTGAAAAACGAAAACAAACAGATTCTCTTGGTCACTTGGTCACTCCAAAATTATTTTCCTTGTTATGGCAATTTTTTTACAGGACGTGCTGTACTACGGTGAAGAGTTAAAACCACACAGAAAATTTGGAAATGATAAATTACACTCTCAGTGCAGGATGCATTTAGGAGCATCCATTTGCAAAGGTCAAACTTCCTTTGAAATCACGACGAGAAATTTTCGGTCGAAAATTCAACAGACGACAGAAAAGTTAGTGACGTTTAAAGAAAAGAAAAAAATAAACAAAACTGATGTCTGAGCTTTGATCTCAGAAATGTAAGAAACATTGATTAATGAATTGGTTGTAGTGAAGCTGACTGATAAAAATCATTGATTTATTTTAAAACCAAAATTAAAATCTGACAAAACAAAATCAGTCTATTCGCATATTACTTTGATAGATATTGATCTATTAAAGAGATTATGGGACCTGTAAGTGATACTTTTTGGTCATTAAAACTTCTTGCAGTGTTACAATTATTACTGACTTAACAATATTCAACAGATCAAAGAATACTACATGAAGTAGCTTTTGAGCATGAAGAGCAGTAAACAATATGTAGAGTGTATCTTTACTGGAGTAGTTTGCTGCAATGGGGAACCTCTGGGAGAGGAAGGGATGAGAGTAAAATTAAGTAAAAAGCTTGTGTTGTCTGTCAATAAGCTTTTACAGTCTGGGCTGCAAGTGCTTCACAGATGGTCAACTTTGATTAGGGTTTTTTACTTTCAATCCATCACTGTCTGTTTAGTCAATGGTGTTATGTAGGAGCTGTCTATTGTGCTGTTAGCTGCCTCTGGCTGATCATGGTTAGTAGAAACCATATCCACAGTTACACCAATATACTAAGGTTCTAATGCCAACATCTATCCATAATCCACACTCTATGGACAACCAGTTTCAAAAAGGAAGAGAGCAAGAAAGAGTACCATTGCCTTTCATGGCTGTTAAATTTTTACAATGAATAATGGGTCCTCTTCTTCAACATTTTGAAATTGAATGTAACGTTATAGTTGCTAATTCAGGTATCTTTTCTCATTTCACTGAAATACCATGAACTCTCAACCTTACTGTGGATTTTGATAATCTCATCCGTAAAAGTCACTGATGAGGAACGTGATCATCTGAAACAAAGAAAATGACGTCATTCTTCTTTGTAGCTTTTTGCTTTAGCACGAAAAGTTCACGTTATGTTTATTGCAAGAAGTAACAGATAATCCTTAAGATATCATGCTGCTTTCAAAACGAGCGTACGTGGATGTCTGTCTTCCTGGTGGATCCTGTACATCTCAGCTTCAGCTTGTACATCTCAGCTTGAGTTTCGATGGAAAAAGACCGCTCGTACGTGAATTTGCGGTCTTTTGGGTGAACCAAAACAATAACATTGGACTGAGTTACCTGCCAAAAGACCACTCATACGTAAATGAGCAGTCTTTTCTGCCCAGAAAAAAAGCTAAAGCAAATTCAAAAACTAAAGACCACAAATTTAAGTACAAGCAGTGTTTATAGGAACATACAAGACCACATATTTACATACGAGCAGTCTTTATAAAAGACTGCTTGTATTTAAATAAGCGGTCTTGCGGGAAAGGGGTTTTGGGGAAGACGGCTCGTACGTAAATTTGAAGTCTTGTGTTAGCTCAAGCTCAAGCTGAATATTCATCCTCAAGCTGAGATTAATCGAAAACACGTCTTCCTGGCAAGACCTACTTCCAAATTTGGGATTGTGTACCATGAGAGGAGCTCCGTTCTGTGTTACAAGGAGCTGCTGTTTATTTGATGAATGAGGAATCTTAAACATGCTGCTGCAGGCAATATCACACTAAAACTGCTTCATTCAGACAACATCTTGTTCTCCTCCATCTGTCAGGCCATTCCCAGTGTGCTACATGCTAATAGTAGCTGCTGGAAGACAGTAATTTTCCATGATTTGCACTTTTACCACACGAGGGAACACATAGCCTTTAGGGTATATCACTCTTCTCATGCTGTGGGTACTATTCTTCTTGCCACTTGTCATTAAAAAGAAGCCATAAGTGGAGGGACATTACCAGAATACTTGAAGTACACTAGATCACCATAATTTTGAGATAGTCCTTTTGTGTCTAATTCAGAAACGTCAGAAGAAATGAAAACAACGATTACAAAAATTGTAATCTGTGCAGAAAATAGTGATCACTGTATTTTAACATAAATGGTTCTTTTATTAACAAACATACTTCTTAGTAACAGCATAAATAAAAAAATAAACAGTCAAGAAAGCTATGAAGATAAATCTAGAGCAAATATTTGTGAATGAATCAGTATGTGCAGAAGACCATCATGCAAATGAAGATGGTGTCCTTGGCCTGAACAAACATACGCAGAAAATCGATGGAGGTTTAAAAGCAGAGACTCCGGTTACAGGATCCTTATCAAGGGTGCTGGTCCACCTGCAGGCTGAATGAAATGGATCTTATCAAGGGTGCTGGTCCTCCTGCAGCCTGTATGATATGGACCTTATCAAGGGTGCTGGTCCACATGCAGCCTGTATGACATGGACCTTATCAAGGGTGCTGGTCCACCTGCAGCCTGTATGACATGGACCTTATCAAGGGTGCTGAAGCCTGAAGCTTGGCATTCATTACAGTTGTAAATAGGTTCTTAGCAACCCAATTTGCTGTTCACATCCAGCAGCGATGAAAATCAAAGTAAAATGTCAATTTCGCGTGTTCGCTTCCGTCGGTGTGAATAAACCCTTAGCAGGTGAATCGTCCCTACCCTTTAAACATCTGGCGTGGCCTTCTTTGCATCTCTGGCTAAAATGGTCCAACAACATATTTCTTGGATTGGATTGGTTGTGAGGAGAAATTACACTTTATTTCTTTGATTGGGTAAATTCTAATGAAAGAATGACACTAAATTTCTTGGAATGAGTACATTACGATAACAGAATTACACTACATTTCTTGGATTGGGTATATTATGACAACAGAATTACACTACATTTCTTGGATTGGGTATATTATGATAACAGAATTACACTACATTTCTTGGATTGGCTATATTGTGAGAACAGAATTACACTACATTTCTTGGATTGGCTTTATTGTGAGAACAGAATTACACTACATTTCTTGGATTGGTTACATTTTGAGAACAGAATACTGTATTTCTTGCATCGGATTCTGCACGTCAGATGAGCAGAAACAGATTTCAATTACTTGAATGCCCCAGTGTGTCTTCTATTCCAAATAAAGGAACAAACTTCTGATAAGGCTTCCGACCTTCTAATGTTTGTGACTACAGATATTTAGGAGAGATGGTTCTCCTGATGGCCTTTCTGGCTAAGGTCCACGGGGATCGCTTAAATAACTTCAGAGAAAATTTTCAAGTCTTGGAAATGATTCTAATTCCACCATCTTAGAATTTCTTTTCCGCTTTTGATTTATTTTTTGTCTTCGCAGAAACTTTGCAGTCTATTTGTTAACATTGTCTGACCAGTTGTTCCTCAATATTCTCTTGAAAACATTTTAAAAATACACAATTCCCAACTTAACTGCTGGCTCATAGATGGACACTTCCTTGATCTGTTGAGTTAGGTGCAAAAGCGTGAGATTATTTGATATGTGGCTCACATATGACTTGGAGCCACCCCGGTGGAATATGCCACTCCTGTAACCTGTTTGCAAGAGTATAACTAGATGGTAATACCAATGCAACACCGCGTCTGATGCATCTTGTCTCATCCATCTTTGAGTTTCAGGTGCCAAGCAACTTAAAAAGGGAAACAGAACATCTCAGATATTAAGATGAATTAAAAAGGACGTTTCCTAGCAACAGATTGATGTTACGTCACATTAATCATCATGTGGTACATGATGGGATAAAAGGGATCATGTGATCATGATCATCAACGTGATTTGTTACAACCTTGAGGCTGTTCTTTGAATCAGAAGAAAACATGTGCTATTTCAATCCATTAGAAGCTACAAAGGCGATATTTGATGAAATAGCTCCACATCATCACACTTCTGCTCAATAGAAGCAATGTAGGAAATGGACAGATAGCTCTACCTATGTGCCCTTTTGCATTTGTTAGAAACAACTCATGAAATAGCTTTGTGTGGAAAAGGACTACAATTTAATAACATAAAAAGTGTTGTTCATAATATTTATATATTTTTCTGCAGATAGAGCTCTTCCTGTCTGTTTATTAGAAACTATAAAAGATTCAAAATGATGGAGTAGCTTTGAATGTCATTACTCTTGTTCAATATAATCAATGCAGGGAATGAGTGGATAACTCTGTCTATCATTCTCAGAACCACTATTGACAATCTAATTTTCACACCAGTCTGTCTTGCTGAGATAATTTGATAACAGATTGAGTTGTCTGGGGAGGTAGATAATACTACATTTAAAACATCTGCCTGCAGACAATGTTATTCATTTTTTCTGAAATCAACATCTTGGAAAAACAAGGGGTGAAAATGTCGTTAGCTCTTGCAAAGAAAATCGACGTACTCACGTTTTAAATAATATATTAATGTGCATATCCGAAAAGTTAGAACAACACAAAATCAATCAATCAATCTAAGTATCTTCCCCAATTATCAATCGTATTGTGTTTGTTATAAGAGATCTGATAGGCTATTTTTATTTTTTTTCAATGGAAGAGTTTTCTATGGAAATTTCGTATTGCAGTGAAGCAGGTGTGGAACTCTCAAGTAATTCTTCAGGCTGTTGTCACAATTCTCAGAATTAAAATCCAAAATGTTACCTTCGCAGGTCACTTCGCAGTGTGTGACATTGATAAATGAATATAACTTAGCATAGAGCTTATTGGTGGCTGCACTGAAATGCGACATTTTTTGTGTTCACACTAAAATATATTCTAGTTTTTCCGTAATTGACAGATCTGTCAGATCTGACACATCTGGCAGATCTAGCATTTTTGTGTTTCTGTTTAAGCTTTATCCTTTGGTACATATCTTGACATATCAGTTGTTTTAATTCATATTATTAATAAGAGGTTTGAGTAGCATATCCCACCAAATTTATCACTGGGTCTAAAAAATTAACATTGGAAAAAATAGGAAAGAAGTAATTGCCAGATCTGTCAACTTTGTGTTCTGGATATTAAGGAAAAAGTCGAAAGTAACCAAAACGTTCCCTGAAACGGTAACTAAGAATGTTGTTCTGTCAATATTGTTGTGATTAGAATCATTTTGTGCTAAGAAGGAGATGAAAAAACTCATTTGATTGTTGTTAGTGCAAGGAGAGGAGTTTCCATGGAGAACAAATATTTGCGTCAGTGTCGGAGAAAGTGAAGAAAACAAATTGCGGAAGATTTCTGAGCCTCATTAACCAAATAATCGCGGTTAAGTGCGTCTTCGTAGAGATCACAAAGGGATACCGATCAATAAGGGCTGGTTCATACTGAACGACAGCGAAACTACGGCGAAACCGCTGAAAGGATTTGCGAGTGCGAATCGTTTAGGGTCTATTCACACCGAGCGATAGCAGGAGCGAGAGCGGTATCACTAGAGAATAGGTCCTATTGATTTTTACTGGTACCATTCACACCAGAGCAAGAGTAGGAGTGGCAACACTAGCGATATCGCTTGAGAATGGGTCCAGAACCCATTTGATATTTTGCCGCTAGCGAGACCTAGCAATGGTGCTTCCGCTCCCGCTCACGCTATCGCTCGTTAGCTGTAGTCAATCGGTTTTTTTTTCAAAATAAATTTTAGACCAATTGGACCAATTTATCCAACGGATATTTCTGCATCTACGGTTAGGTCACTATTATATTTTACAGTTTAATAATGAGGTTGCTCATTTAAGGACAGGTGTCTATAAACAAGTTTCAGATTTTCAAACTTACTGCAACATAATTTACGGTTATGTCTGAATTGATAGTCATGGCAATTTGATAGTTAATATCAGTGAGGTAACTATTGAATATTTTAGACTGATCAGTCCAATTGGTCTAAAATGTATTTTGAAAAAACCCGATTGCCAGCATTAATCGGCAGTTCAATGATCTTCGCAGACAGTTTAAAGTCTATTCACACAAACCACAACATTTCATGTCACAAAAAACTCTTAGCTAATTGCCAAGACGCATTTTACGATATTTTCTAGGAAAGTCCTATGTAAAAAAAATTGTATTTGATTCTGAAAGCACTTTTGTTTAAGAACAGTCAGCCAGTATTGTAATAACATCTCGTAGTCATGGAAACACTGTTTTCGACATCTTAAACTTACCATGGTCAAGTTTCTGACCTTCAGAAATCAATAATACAATTTGCAAAACATTGAATTTTTTGAGACTGAGGAATGGTATTTTTAACTTCACAAATAAAGTTGGAGAAAATTGACAGATTAAACTACAGATTTATAAATTCAGGAATATGAAACTGAGAGTTGAACCTAAATGCACACAAACTGCAGACTTTTGCTAATTAAAATTTCCCAATGTTTTCAGCTTCAAATTGCTTTTCTTGAATAAATAAGGAAAAGTGAAATAAGGAAAGGAAGGGAGAGATAATTTGAAGCATTGTTGATTTTTAGAGTGGCTGCTCGGGTTTCAGATTAGAGTTGAAATCTATAGTCTCAATGTCACTGAAATGGTAAAAACAAGACTTTTCCTTCTGGTTGGTAAATAATTAAGTGTTGCAGAGACAGATTTGGAGAGACAATCAGTACAGACATCAGGCTGCATTCCCAGGTTTCTACACCACAATTCATGGCAGCCATTTTACAACAATGGGGCATTCCAGAAATGGGACCTTGATAAGAATCTGTTGGCCACTCTGGTTGTAAGGGACATTGATCATGAAAATGGAAATGCCTTGCCTAGATATTGATGATATCATGGTATCAGGACATGTTTTATTCATTTCCTTGTTATTTCAGCACAGTCACATCATGCCATTTATCTATTTTCATGTTGTCATGTTTTTATGATCAGGCGTGGGGCAACATTTTGAGAAGTGAGTATTGAATGTAAAAGTTTTAGGTCAAAGTTGCTCTGACTGAATTTCGAGTCACAGACGAGATTGGGCTCTTTTTCTCCCCTTTTGTTCCCTGAGGGATCTTTAGTACGCACATATCCCATTCATCACCTCAGAGCATCCACCACTATAACCAAAACCATCAAGAATAGCATACCATTCTGCAGTTTATATCTGATTTGCTTGGAGCATTGTTTAAATCACAGGAGTATCTTAGAGTGGATTATTTCTACTCAGAGCAATAAATGTGAAAGCTTTTCAAACAATAGCTTCATTATTTGATGTTCAGAATAGAATCAAATTGCAAGAATAAATCAGAAGGAGTTTGTGAGTAGCTCTCTAATGGGATATAATGGTTAAACAGTTCTTGGTTGGTGAGTTTCCCTTTTGCTTTTTTCCACACATCATTTCATCATTCAGCACATTGTTTTGCTTACACCTAATTCCCTCAGTCTCAACTCTCTCTCTCTTCTCTTTTGAATGAGATCCCAGAGATCATGTTGTGAATTTGTATTCATGACTTTGTAAATGTCAGCCATCCCTACTGAAGTTTTACACTTCTGTTGCCTTATTTACTGATGTAGCTGCAAGTTGGAAAAACTAGCACCACAGAAAAGGGTATGAATTAAATTGAGATAATTAAACAAAGACATGACTAATTTAAGATAAACGATCTCAAAAGGGACTTGTTGGTGGAGGAAGACTGCAGGGATCTGAATGAGCATTTGTTAGGAGGAAACATGGTTGCCCAGGGCACTATCTCTGCACAAACTGAGCCACTTTACAGAATTTGATTATGTGTGTATGTGACAAACACAGGAATTAAATTCATTCTAGAACGAGGTTGACTTCCGGTTGGCTGTCCTGCTCAGTGTTTTGTAACTTTCTGTGCTAGGGTGTAGAATGATCGACGAAGCACTATTAGTGATGGATCCAGGATTTCTCAGTCTCAGCCTGTAATTACTTTTTTTTTCTTTTTTTTTAAAAACATTTTTTGGGGGACTTTTGTGGGGCCACTGATACCCCTGTTCTGGACTTCTGGTGACGTCTGCCCTGGGTTTCAAAGCCAGGGTGGATGTCTCGCTTGCATGCTTTCTCACTTGTGTGGTCCTCAGATTCACCTCTGGTGCGACACCTGCCAACTGTATAGAGGTAAATAGCCTGTAATTACATGCTATTGTGGTGGATTTACGGAAATTAAAAGGAAGAGGAAGAGGTGAAATTTTCACAGCGGATACAGTTTCAAGTTTTGTGTCCTCTTTTGCATCTCTACACGATGCGATTTAAAACGATGCAGGACATCAAGGGGTTACATTTTACTGAATCAGTGTCATCCGAGCTCTTTTCGGTCGTTAGGTGTATAGTGTACGTCAGGTTTTTTAGCTGTTCCAAAACATGTTAGGAAATTAAACATTTTAGGGTCTATTCATACATATGAAGTTTGTTTAAAGTTGCTGCACGCAAGTGAATGCTCTTTGCAATCAACCTTTTATCGCCCTCACGCATGTGGCTTTAAATCAGATGGGATGGTTGCACTTATTGACACGTAAATCTGCTAATTACCGCTCATTCCTGTGCAGATCAATAATCCATCGATAATCCTCGTTAATCCGCGTTAAACACTAATCCGATAATCCTTCCACGGCTCTCCAGAATACACGCACTTTCTGCCATTGAGCGCAGCAGTTTAACGAGTTGACTTCCTCCGATTAGGCGAAAGAGACGACAGGATGCGGCGAAGTGATCCGGAACAATCTCAAAGGAACCACCAGTCCTGTTCATGAACACCCTGAATAAAGTTCAGAAAATACTTCCATTTTTTGGGATGTCAGAAAATTCTGACCAAAGTTTTATAATGGGAGTCTATGAGAAAATTTTTTTTTTTAGTTTTTAAACTATCAGTTGTAGCTTCAAATACTTTTATTTCTGATACTAAGGAGAGCCGACTGATGTGGATTTTTTTGAATATATGATTCTAGAAAAAAGTTAATTTTTTAAAAATTTAAAATAAGCATAATTATTGAAATATGTCCACATCAGTCGGCTCTCCTTAGTATCAGAAATGAGGATATACTAAGTATTACAATCTACAAGCAATAGTTTTTCCTGGACACTTAAAAAACTAAAAAAAAAGTAAAAAAAAAATTTTCTCATAGACTCCCATTATAAAACTTTGGTCAGAATTTTCTGACTGTGTAAGTATTTTCTGAACTTTATTCAGGGTGTGATCGGTCCTGTTCGTAAATCACCAATCAGTCCCCATCAATGTCTCGCCAAATTCAAATTCAAACCAGTGTTTTATGTCCCCAGAACAAGGTTTGGCTAAGCCTAGCAGGCCTTATGAGACACAGTGACACGGGATTCGAACCCCAGACGCTTGAACATCTGGCGAACGTGCTAACCAGTAGGCCAACCCCAGCCCACCATCTGTCGCTGTTCGTCGGTCAATAGCTAAACCGGGCTTCGTCTTTCGTGGGAATTTGAATGTGAACGAACAACATTTTATGTTTCCCCCGAACAAAATAATGGGTATGCTATGGTGATGCCTATGAGCAATAAGCTCCAATAATATTTCCTTAAATGTGAAATACAGCTGGTAATGCAACAGTCATAGCTAAGAATAAAGTTTCCCTTAATAAAAGAAGGTCATGATGCCTTGAAAGAATCAAATATGTATGTGACTTGGACCATTCAAATTTAAGATTTTTCCACAGAATTACAAGTTCCTGTTAATGGAACAGTCACAGAACCACCTGTTCCTGTGTATGAACAGTCACAGAACCACCAGTCCCTATGTATGAACAATCACAGAACCACCAGTCCCTGTGTATAAACAGTCACAGAACCAGCAGTCCCTGTGTATGAACAGTCACAGAACCACCAGTTCTTTTTAATGGAATAGTCATAGAACCACCAGTTCCTGTTAATGGAACAGCACAGAACCTCCAGTTCCTCTTAATGGAACAGTCACAGAATCAACAGTCCTGTTAATGGAACAGTACAGAACCACAAGTTCCTGTTAATAAACAGTCACAGAATCACCAGGTCCTGTTAATGGAACAGTCACAGAACCACCAGTTTCTGTAATGGAACAGTGACAGAACCACCAGTCCCCAGCGGCTACAGAACGGTTCGCAAACGGTTATGGATCTGATCATTATTTGTAAGAGTCGGAAGAGATATTGATGGATGAACGTTAATCGTGAAGACGACAATACAGAGTGTGATTAACACTCCGACAACCGATCAATCACTGCTATTGAATACTGGAGGCGATCCCAACACAAACCGAAATGAAAATTCGCCTCCTGTGACAAAAATGGTGTTTTTTGTGCTTTGTGAAGTCAATTTTTAGCTTCATCCTAGACTTTATCAAAATTAGAATGCATTTCGGTTGATATTGGCACATAGATCGCAAAAACATTTGCAATAGACAGAAAATTTACCTCCTTTGGCTTTGATATTCTGTGACCTTTGACCTTGATTTTTAAATGGCCTTGACTTTTTAAGTACGTTTTAATGAAATACAAGAAGTAAAGGTTAAGTAAAATATGTAATTTTTAAATTTGACCTTGACCTTGATACTCAAGCTTGAGACCCAGATATGGTCAAGAAGTATCTGGATCCCAAAAAGGAAATTCCTAGCTGTAGTGGTTCAAAAGTTGTAGCCAGAACTGACAGACAGACGGACAGACACAGACAGACCGACATACTGACAGACAGACAGACCTGACTGACATTACTACCTATCTGCCTACGCGGATGGTTACAATTTTCCGAAGAAACCGTGTGGTACAATGGATGTGATTGGACAGTTCTTTACATTTCAGGGGCAAAATGAGAACATAATTCTTAAGGTCAAAACTAAAGTGTGCTCAATTAGCCATTCTATTCACAGGAATAACAGCAATGCCTGGAACAACAAAGCCTATTCGTCAATTGCCAACGTTTTGCGTTAATTACTAGTAATGGAATATTTCGAAGCATTTCTGAACTTTATAACAACAAATCTTGACTTGCTTCACTTCAAGTACATTTATAGCTCAATATCCACGTCTATTCCCATTCTGGCCTCCCAGTACCCTTTAAAATCCCATCTTATTTTGCTGAATGATGACAGCGTAAAGTAAAAAGGAAGAGAAATCCATATTCAGATCAGGTTTATATTTGATTTACATGTGAATAGAGAGGCCCACAGGTATGCTAGCTGCATCCAGTATTACCAGGCTCCACTTCTCTCTGTGCTGGACATAAGCCATCTATGTACATAGTGGAATCAAACTTCAAGATAAACAGGATGAAATGAGATTCCATCTGTGTGAATGGGCAACAGGCTGTGGGAATTCCCTCTCAGGGAATAAACAATTGATCTTCTTTCTTTTAAGGCTCAGATTCAATCTACTCCACGGTTACGCAGACCACAACATATTGATATTTCGTTAATTGGCAATTTTATCACTAAAGATGAGAACAACAGTTGTCAATAAAGAAAGCTATGATACAAAGAAAGATCTTTTTGTGATTTTAGCGAAGGATTACACAGGTCGGATTCAACCAAAGTTCCTATTACATTGTGTCCCAACAAACCAAAAAATAAAACAGAAAGATGGCAATGTAGTCAGAACTTTGATTTGAATCCGACCTGTGAATAAAGTTTCCTCTCATAAAAGATGGTCATGATACACGTATTTGCTACTCTCGTGTTGAGAAAGAAGACCCTCTTTTTTTTAAAGTTTTTGGAGAACACATGTCCTTTTTGTGGGGCCACTGATACCCCTGTTCTGGACTTTTGGTGACGTCTGCCCTAGGCTTCAAAGCCAGGGTGGATCCCTTGCTTGTGTGCTTGTGTGCTTCTGCAGATTGTAAACAGCCGTGGACAATTGAAATTTTAGTTTTTTTTGTCCTGGAGAAGTTGTAGTAACAGCCGCCAGGACTTGGCTTTCTGATCAATATAGATCTAGATCATCAGGTCTGCAGGGCTTTATCTTGATGCTGACTTCCCTATGCATTCATTCTTTCTCCTGGAGGGCTTTTCCTTTCAGTTTTGCTTCACAGAAGCCTCACAGAACTAGATCCTCTAATTTGGTAGAGTGATGATAAAGCAGTGTTATTGAAATACCATGTTTGGAGAGAATAATTTGGTCCTGGAATGAAGCAGTTTTAGATATTGCCTGCAGCAGCATGTTTAAGATTCCTCATTCATCAAATAAACAGCAGCTTCTTGTAACACAGAATGAGGCTCCTCTCATGGTACACAATCCCAAATTTGGAAGTAGGTCTTGTTACCCACAGCCAGGAAGCCATTGGGAGCATGGAATGCCCAAACCTTAAAACCATGGTCGACCAATACTGAGGGACACCACTCCAGAGGGGCGACCACCTCATTTTATACGTCACTAACGGCCAAAATCTCTTGAAAAGTAAAGAAATGTTAAGCGTTCATATCGCGCCTAAAATCGATCTTCGATAGTGTTTCTTAATTTTTTAAAAGCTTTTCTATGCACCATACATTCAATAAATTTGTAATATTGGTGACGAGTACCATAATTAGGTGGCCAGTCAGTTAACTTATTTTTTAGTGACCTTTCGAGCCAGTATGTCACGAAACGTCAACGTCGCGACGTTTAAACATCATGTTACAATCCAGAGAAAATTGTGAGGATTTTGCAAAACTGGTATCTGGATGGCTGATGTGAGCATCGATCTTACTGCTGTTGGTCTATGGATTTCTTACCCAAGACATTAATTCTGTTAACCTAGGTTGAGGAGCTCAAGTGAAGAAAGGGTCAATATTCCATTACCTTCACCACGGATAACATTCCAGATTATGGAAAAAAAGGATGTTCTCAATGATTTTGCCATTTAGATGCTTCACACATTATAACTCCTAAGCCATTGAAGCCATTTGTTACAATGTAGAATACTAGCAAGTTTGCAGATTTTTTCTTGTAATGATGTTACAATAATAATATTTGAGAAAAGATCAAATATATATGGATTATTTTGTAAATGCACCAGACAATAATAAGTTGCCTGTATTTACTTTACTGCAGAAAATCACATCTAAAAACTTTGTCCCTTGATGCATTGTTAATTTTATTGGAAGAGCCATCTCTACCTCATCAAGTCCCATTTCATGGCTTCAATAAATTGCCTGCAAACTTGATGAATATATTGCTCTCATTTCCATTTTATTCACAACTTCATAAATGTGATCAATGTTCTTCAATGAAAGGAGATTGCAACTTATTTCTGCTGCACAAACCATGTTATCCATTTCAGCAGAGGCAGAGCTGTTCTGGATTACTTTTATTTTGCGCATTATGTTTCCATGAATGTTCAGGAATGGACGTTTGCATGGGACACACAAAATTTCTGGTAGATCTGGGAATTGAATGCCAAAAATCTTGAAATGAAAACCACTTCCCATCTTTGATCTTACATCAGTGAAAAACATAATTGTAGATGTAGGATGTGACACACATTAAATTTATAATCAATACCCTGACAAATGTTTTCCTCTCGTTATTTTACCCAAAACAAATATTATCAGTTCAGCATATATTGGCTGTATTGACCAGACTTTGCCCTAAACCTTTTAACATCATACACAGAGAATTAGTCTATTAATCAACAACAAATAGATCAAGTAATGTTTGATGAGTTTAATGAAATGACAATCTTGAAGTCTAATAAGAGATATGACCTGAAACATGTTGAATCTTTGAGGTTTAATTTTAAAGCTTTCCCTTTGTTTGTAAGAGGCATGTGGAAATCCACCAGCTTTTAAAAGTATTGCACCATTTAATCTTTGTCAGGGAAAGATACAATATGTGATTACATAACTACACATCACTGCCTTTTCCTTCCTTGTGTTTGACTTCTCTTAATGGAAATGTTTCATTTAGCAAAAATTGTGAATGCACCAAGAAAAAAATACTGCTAACAGTCCACAACAGTAATAGTAATTGAGAACTTTTTGTTGAGAACAGAATGAATGCTGTAGAATATTAAATTGATGTTCCTTTGTTGGAAAATGCATTCTTAAGATAATTCTTTCAAGAATTTAACTAGAACTACAGAATTTAAAGGTGAATTTACCTTTTGGATTTGTATTATTTAGACATCACTCTAAGATTCATCCCCAACATTTCACAAAGTGCATTTGACAGCACACAAAAACAGGTCAACAACAAATAAGAACAATGAATTAGTAATGCTGCCTGACAAGCAGTTCTGAACTGTGAATGTGATGACTTAGTGATCATGTAACACACAACCACCTAATAACTTGTTTCCATGAGACCTGAGGTATTAAATCTACATAGGAAATCAAGCTTGGATATTGGTTGTGGAAGGCTGTCTGAGATGTTGCGTGTTAGAAGGAGACCAAACAAGGTCAAGTCAGTACTGTGTGCAGATGCGTAGACCTTTCTTTATAAAAGTGCAACTGTTGTAACATTACTATTAAAATCCTTAGCAGTCTCATTCTTTCGCAGACAACTGATACCACTGTTTTGGACTTCTGTTAACCTTGCCCTAAATCTGGTGCATCACCTGCACACTACATTTGTAGCTTTAAGATTATTCGTACACACTTTATGGAAAAAATCCCAACTTGACAATTTACACAGAAACTATCTAGCCACACTTTTCATCTGTCGCTAAAGTTTTACAAATATCCAATTATTATAAGACAACTTGTCTGTATAGTTTTGCAATCCATGAAATTTATTTGCATGCATTAGTAGTTTCATTGTGAGATGTACAAAGACCAATTAATTAGAAGCAGTAGAAGCATTGGTCAGGCTCCACCCTTATTGAGTACACACTGCTCCAAATGAAAGCAACTGGAAAATTGGTAGATGTAGCAGAGAATGACATAATTCCTAATTGAATGTTCCATGTGGAATGAAAACAGCTGAGACTCCAGAGGGAAATAAATCTCTCAGATGTTGCCTTGGTTACAATAACACTAGGTTACATAAGGGAAATGAAGAGGGGAGACTAAAATACATCACAGTAATCTCCCCAGTGTATCAACTGACAACTCTGTACAATTACATCATTACTAGGCTGGAGTTATTCAAAAGTTTGAACCATTGTAGGCTTTAGATAAATAAAACATTGTGGCTTATCACAGTGCTGAATTAATAACGCATTCTTATTCAGTTACGTTTCTTTATCACAAAATATAACAGCTTAAAATGTATGTAAAGAATTGTACAACATCTTTATTTTTCTAAATATGTATGTGTATGATAGAGAAATCTGTGTGCTTACAATTGAGTTCTGTTGCATTTTGAATTAGAAAATTCATCTAATTCAACTAATTAGATGACAAAAAAATTTAATAAAATACTTCTGTGAGGTTTGAACTCTCAAACTACTGATTATTAGTCAGGCATGCTAACCATTACACCAAATGAGCTGGCTGCGAGTGAGAGGCATAGAAATGCTTTCAATATCCTATAGTCTGGTTCTCGTTGAATTCAACTAATTCATCTAATCGAATAAATCAAATACAAAATAAAACTCGAATATCTCAAATTTACTTGGATAGACAGGGAAAAAACCTAACTTCTTGTGAATAGTTTCTTACAATAGCACAAAACTCCTTTATTTTCATTTCACTGTAGTCAGGGAACACAGGCCTGTGAAACATTTCCTCTTAGCTCTTCATTAATAAATAATCCACATGCTCTCAAGGAAACTGCATCGCTGAGCGGAAAATTTACATCAGTAAGGAGGATCATCCTCTGGTCAGTTTGAGTGGAGGTTCCACAGAGCCTGATCAGTAAGGAGGATTATCCTCTGATAAGTTTGACTGGAGGTTTCACAGACTCAGGTCAGTAAGGAGGATTATCCTCTGGTCAGTTTGACTGGAGGTTTCACAGAGTCAGATCAGTAAGGAGGATTATCCTCTGGTCAGTTTGACTGGAGATTTCACAGAGCCCAATCAGTAAGGAGGATTATACTCTGGTCAGTTTGACTGGAGGTTTCACAGAGCCTGATCAGTGAGGAGGATTATCTTCTGGTCAGTTTGACTGGAGGTTACTCAGATCCTGATCAGTAAGGACTATTATCCTCTGGTCAGTTTGACTGGAGGTTTCTCAGAGCCTGATCAGTAAGTAGGATTATCCTCTGGTCAGTTTGACTGGAGGTTTCACAGAGCCTGATCAGTGAGGAGAATTATCCTCTGGTCAGTTTGACTGGAGGTTTCACAGAGCTTGCTAATTGCACATTATGTGTTATGCAAGGAGGTCTCTGAGTATGATTTGTATTTGGTCAGCTGTCAGACCCAACAACTCCCTGGAGGACTTCCTAATATAGCACTTCCTGTTGTTACCATGGTATTTCCTGTTGTCATGGTATTTCCTGGGTAAAGCATGAATTATTAACCGTTCAGGAATAATTACGAGGCACCTCACGTTTCCAGTCACATTCCTCCGTGTCTGCTGGTTTAGGCTGCAATTCAAAGGTTCTTAAGGCTCATTCACACGGACCGAAAGCGAATAATTATTGATTTATTGATCCTTTTTTTTTTACTTTAGATCATGTAAAACAATGTTTGGAATCTACACATTAGATTGTCATCCTGAATGGGAACTATGTCAGTCATAACCACAGAGACATCAGAAACCGTGACAGACCAATGCCAGAATTCCAGACATCAAAAGGATGATCAGATCTTCAATTCTTTTGGATGATATTTCAGGGAGATTCTTTACTATGGACACAATTGCAGGTTCGTAAAAAATTCATTGAAAAATAAGAAACCGTCTGTGGGTTTGCATTGTGTTGGGAAATTGAATTTGAAAATTCCTTTGCAATTATTCTAAACTGTAATTAAAATTTCTGGTTGTTTTCTTAGTTTGCTGTTCTTGATCAGAAGTTAACTGTTGATTTTATCTTAATAGATTTCAAGAATTTCCATGTGCTAGAGATTCACTACTAAAACTGTAGGAAATCGATCTGTGAACCAAGAGTGTTTGTTGATTTAGAGCTTCTAATTTTCGTTTTTCTTCCATTTTTCGTTTTGTTTGCTCAGCAAGTTCGATTTCGTTCTGTTTACTGAGATCAGAAGAAAGGACATTGATTTTGGCCACAGCTGATCCGGGAGAGGGAAGGAGGTAAAGGCACCATGGCCTCCCCTTGGTCCTGTAAAAATAGACCCAGAAAGATGGCTGACAAGCATAGGCTTCTTGTTTGTTTGCCCCCTATCCCATACAAATTTCTCGTATGCTAGTTTGGTACCTCAAATAGTACAGTACATGTTCATTAATGTAAGTA
This sequence comes from Haplosyllis leylae, assembly GCA_038406175.1. Taxonomy (NCBI): domain Eukaryota; kingdom Metazoa; phylum Annelida; class Polychaeta; order Phyllodocida; family Syllidae; genus Haplosyllis; species Haplosyllis leylae. The sequence continues at coordinate 3,891 of JBCAUG010104166.1, read as the reverse complement.
CATCAGCACACGTCTACAACTAGACTTTACAATTTCATTTATTCTACTTCTTCAGCCTAATTGTGCGAAAGCCTTAAACAGGCATTTATATGGACCGTGTACAGATTTCAAGCCATAGTCCTTGAAGGAACCGTCAACGTATTCTACGCCATTTAAAAAAACTGTACGCAATTAATTCTTTGTGGCGACCACCTTCACATTTCACTCTTTTTTCACGCTAGATGGTTATTTGCACTGCCTGTTATTTCGAGATCAGAAATTGGAAACGAGTTTAAATTGGTTGGTCGGGAACCGTTTCTTTTCTGAGAGATTATTTGTTTTACTCAATTCTTCACATGGTGGATAGTCCTGGTGACCAGAACACAAAATCAATTTTCGAATCTTCCAAATGTGGTATGTTCGATCATATTCATTTGTTTCTTTTCTTTATAATATTACGTTAAATGTAAAACTAAAGTAATTGTTTCTCAAGCCAAGTGAAAATAAGTTTTTTGTGATCTATCTTTTACAGTTTTAAATTAAAGTAATGCTTCCAATAGACTAAATATAAGCCCATTCATGCACTTTTATAAAGTCTTTTCTTGCGAACAAAAATAAGAGTTTTAGCACAGAATTTACCCTCTATTTCTCCGGTAAGCCGATTACGTCATGAAAAGAACGTAGCAAGATTGTTCGTTCCGTTTTGAAATTTTTTAGTCCTATTTTATTATTGGTTGCTAACAAAAATTCTTTATTCCACGTATTTGATATTTTTTTGGCGCAGGATTCCCCTGAGACATGACGGCATCATAACAGCTGCTGCCGAGAGACAATATGCAATGAAATCGCCACTCACAATTATTATTGTTTCATGGCCAAACGATGGTGGATCCCTGAAAACATGATTTTTTTCAGTCAATCAGTCGAGTTTTTCCTATTTTGAATCAGAAAATTGATATATTCAACAAATTAAACAACAAAAAAATTTAAAAATCAAGACGTCCGGCCGGAGTGGCGTGCTCGATCTTGTACACGAATACAAGCTGGCCGTCAAGAGGTCAGCAGGTGCCGCACCAGAGGTGAATCTGAGGAATACGCCGCAAGCAGACCAGAAAGCACACAAGTCAGGGATCCACCCTGACTAATAACTCAAGTTTCAACAATCCAAGGTCCACTTCCGTTCGCCACTTCCGTTCGTGATTGATGAGCGAACTAGTGTTAAGCATTAAGCACAGAGTTTCCAGGGTAACGCTCCAGTAAAGAGACATGTTACGATTAGGAGTCTGTAAATAAACGGTAAACGTAGATCTACGTATGTAGCTACGCAGTTTAACTACAATAGGAAATTAATCCCACCCTGGAAGAGATTAGTACCTGAACACAGATCCTCAAGTCTCTTTTACGTTAGGGTTTGTTCACACCCACCCTGGAAGAGATTAGTACCTGAACACAGACTCTCAAGTATCTTTAACGTTAGGGCTTGTTCACACCCACCCTGGAAGAGATTAGTACCTGAACACAAACTCTCAAGTCTCTTTTACCTTAGGGCTTGTTCACACCCACCCTGGAAGAGATTAGTACCTTAACACAGACTCTAAAGTCTCTTTAACAGTAGGGTTTGTTCACACTGACCCTAGAACAGATTAGTATCTGAACACAGACTCTCAAGTCTCTTTTATGTTAGGGTTTGTTCACACCCACCCTGGAAGAGATTAGTACCTGAACGCAGACTCTGAAGTCTCTTTTACCTAAAGGTTTGTTCACGCCAACCCTGGAAGAGATTAGTACCTGAACACAGACTCTCAAGTCTCTTTCACCTTAGGGTTTGTTCACACCCACCCTGGAACAGATTAGTACCTAAACACAGACTCTGAAGTCTCTTTTACATTAGGGTTTGTTCACACCCACCCTGGAAGAGATTAGTACCTGAACACAGACTCTCAAGTCTCTTTTACCTTAGGGTTTGTTCACACCAACCCTGGAAGAGATTAGTACCTGAACACAGACTCTCAAGTCTCTTTTACCATAGGGCTTGTTCACACCCACCCTGGAAGAGATTAGTACCTGAGCCCAGACTCTCAAGTCTCTTTTACCTTAGGGTTTGTTCACACCAACCCTGGAAGAGATTAGTACCTGAACACAGATCCTCAAGTCTCTTTTACATTAGGGTTTGTTCACACCAACCCTGGAAGAGATTAGTACCTGAACACAGACTCTCAAGTATCTTTTACATAAGGGTTTGTTCACAACATACCTGGAAGAGATTAGTACCTGAACACAGACTCTCAAGTCTTTTTTACATAAGGGTTTGTTCACACCAACCCTGGAAGAGATTTGTACCTGAACACAGACTCTCAAGTCTCTTTTAATGTTAGGGTTTGTTCACACCAACCCTGGAAGAGATTAGTACTTGAACACAGACTCTCAAGTCTCTTTTACCTTAGGGCTTGTTCACACCCACCCTGGAAGAGATTAGTACCTGAACACAGACTCTCAAGTCTCTTTTACGTTAGGGCTTGTTCACACCTACCCTGGAAGAGATTAGTACCTGAACACAGACTCTCAAGTCTCTTTTACCTTAGGGCTTGTTCACACTCACCCTGGAAGAGATTAGTACCTGAACACAGACTCTCAAGTCTCTCTTATGTTAGGGTTTGTTCACACCAAACAAAACCGAATTCGGAAAAGTGTACCACGTTTTAACGAATAGATTCTACGGGAATTGTTAGGGTCCATTCACACTGAACTATTGCAAGTTTTCCTGTTGTATTTTCCCATTAGTTAACAATTTGGCCTTCGCAATCGTAATCGCTTAGTTGAGCAATACCTGGGGTCCATTTACACCTATGATTAGTTGAACTATTGCGATTGCGATTGCGATTGCGCGAGCGAGCGATTGTAATTCATTTCTATTGAATCACAATTTCAATCGCAAATATGAGTACAGAGCCTATATTTGAACTATTCATATTCTTCAATAAAAAGGAACACAATCATCCATGCAATCGCAATCGCAATTGTTTAACTAATGACATGTGTAAATAAACCATAAAGGCGACAATCACCTTCGCTTATTTGGTCGCACTTGACACATGTGAATGGATCTTTGTTTAACAATACAACCAGCTGAACACTCAAAAGGTCAAAATAGATACAGAGAATGTGTCTGCTGTCTCCATGGTTTCTGGGTTTGTAACATTTACAGTAGCGTTTGTTTGTCACTAACACTTTTATGGCTCAAGAACTCGCCTTAGTTTAAGTCAAAACGGCTCAGTCTTTTCTGTGAAATCAGACTCGAATCCAGGCATTACTAGAAATGAACGAAGTCGCGAAAAATACCATTGGCACCATCTGAATTTAAATTTTTATTGTAATCCATTTACTTTAAATAGAGTGTCAAAATTGTTGGCCTCATGGAGGCTTGATTATTTGTTACTAATCTTAAAAGTTTACATGTAGCATACTATTAGGATAAAGGCTAAGCAATAGATGCAAGGTGAATTACCAAAACAAATAGCAGCGCCATCAGCAAGGAATCCATCAAAAATACACAATGTCCTAAAACGAAGTTTTTTCATTCATTGCTGGTAATGCTCTTTGTAGGGTGCGCCGACCCACCAGTTGGGCACAGGGGGGGGGGGTGCCAACAGAAGATTTTACATGATTTAAAGAACATCAGAATTGAACATGTGTCTAGGGTGATTGCAATTTTGTGAACTATGGCGCGGTCCTAGTTGGCCCAGACCAAAGATTTTGGAGATCTTGGTCTGAGTCAACAAAGGCCATCACCTGTAATGCATTCTTGGCTACACGAGGCCTGGATCTTTTTGCGACAAGGAGTGCCCTGAATAAGCCACAACAATGTCTTTAACTTTTAATCTCTTTATTGCCAGTTTACTTCCAAATCCCAAA
>JBCAUG010104055.1:0-21722 GCA_038406175.1 Haplosyllis leylae | reverse complement strand
ACGAACACACTACAACCCGTGACCGGCGGCCATTTTGGCTTTCTTCTTCACTGTCACTTTTTGTGCGCATGCGTGCTCCTAGTAACCTTTTGCATGCGAGCTCGCTTCCCACCCCTGACTACGGGGGGAATCAGGGAATGTGTCGGTGGTGTGTGGTGTGTCTGCTACGGGCAGCGGACCTCTGGTACTGATGATCTATTGTATATAGGATCTTACATCTGTTCACAAGCAAGAAGTGATGTATAGTTATAATATTTTATTACTAAATATGTACGTGGTCTCTCTGCTTGGTGCACTGCTCTCTAGTCTTGTACAATGCCGAACTGGTTGAGCCAATTGACTGCTTACATTGTACTATGAAGAGCCTTTAATATGGACAGATGCCGAATGTCTTTGGCTGAGATGACCAGTCGTAGTCATTCGCAGTCATTGGTTGGATCCCATTGGGCACTCAACCTTCAGTGTGTATGTGGCAGCTTGCACCAGTTTTGTGACTGTGAAATAAAGACTCCCATAAAGTGAGAGTGAAATTAAGAAAAAAAATCCTGAGCCAACCAATGGAGTTTTTCCCAAATGAAACGAAAATTCAGTGAATTCAACAAATTCAAGTAAACTGATAAATCACCGAAACATAAATTGGGTCAATTGAAAGATCATTTTATTGTTTGTGTCTTGCTGGCGCTGTAGTATCATCCTGGTCCTAAATTGGGTCAATTGAAAGATCATTTTATTGTTTGTGTCTTGCTGGCGATGTGGTAGATCTATCATCCTGGTCTCTTACACAATAGGTTACAGGTTTGGATAATCCTTGTCATTATAAGTATTTTGTGTCACTAAATTCAGTGACTTTAATGAGAACATCTAGGGAGAACGAAAATAAGCTTACCAAAGACCACAACACAAACAACTCGCGCTGCCAAAATTACATTATGCAGACTCATTCAACGAAAACAATGACTCTCAAATTTATGAACATCATCCTTTTTCTCCATGCATATCAATAGTTGGATACATTGCCAGCTGAGGTGTTCTGAAATGAGCACATTCAGCACTCAGAACAATTAAAACCACAGGAAACAAGAATGCCTTTCACATAGATTTCAAAAACATTTAGAATTGACACATATTAATATCCCTTCATTTCACTATGATATTGAGTTACCTTAACCTTTACCTTCAAATGACCTTAGCCTTTTAAGTAAGTTTTAGTGGAATATAAGCATACAGAAGTAATGGTTTGGTAACATATGTCATTTTTTCATTTAACCTTGACCTTGATCCAATGACCTTGATACTAAAACTTGACCTAGATATGATCAAGATGTATCTGTAAAATAAAAATGAAGTTCCTAGTGGCTCAAAAGATGTCTGAACAGACAGACACACAGGAATACACACAGACAGATGAACAGACAGACAGGCATGCAGACAGACACAGACAAACCCGACTGAAATTATCACCTATCTGATATCGCAGATGGTAAAAATTATTATAAATGTTAAAAAGAGTATTGATGCTCAGTTGTACAATACTACTGCAGGACGGCTTCAACAACCGACAGTGCATCCGGATATCTGTAAATGTTTTTCTATGACTTTATATAACGTAAAATTAAATGAAGTAAGAAGTCTTATCTGCTTACGAAATATGATCCGGGAAAATAATACACCTTTACAGATGTCTTACGCATGTGTACACTAGGTTGCTGTGATTGGATGTAATTAACAAATAACTGGTTGCCTCAAATTGGCGAAGAATCATTTTCAATGCATGCGATTTGGTTGCACAAAAACCTCGCCAAGTTTAAAATAGCTGTATCTGCTTGAGATAAAGTTTTCACCTTCAATGAACACAGAGGAAATTCAAATCAGTTTATTTTCAAAACTCTATGACTTTTGTACTTATGACCATTTTATGTACTGTTTAGGGAGGCACGTCTATGTTTAAAAGTTACAATGATAAAAAGCATCTCACCACAGACACAGACACAACAACAGATAATTGATTTGTATACCACCAGTTGAACTGGTCAAGTAGATACAGTTAACGTTAACTAAGTTGACCCACAACTAGGCATATAAGTGAAATGGACAGGTTTTGAAATGTATGAATATATATTCGGACCTTTGTCCATTAGCATATTGGTTCGAAATAGCCATAACATAATAATTCGTCATTATGGATTCATATCCAGGATAAGTGCTTATGTTTAATTGATAAGAGACATTTGATGAATAAAGATATTCTAAAGTCATGTCTTAAATCTCCAATCCCACAACCACAGAAAAACGATTAAACTACTACAAAGTGAAAATGAGAATAACAGAAGAAACCCCAAAGTCCAATACACAATCTTGAATAAATACTCCACGTGAATGCAAATTCGGACGAGGAAGGGATTTATCTACACAAATTGTTCATGGAAATAATTTCTGTGCAAAGGAATTTCTGTGAAAGGCTATTTTAATCCATGACGACCGGATGCAGAATCGGAGAATACCCAAAGTGAATTCTGTAGTTATGCTGGTTATTAACAGACATAACTTGATCCTTGATTATTTTCATGGCAGAATTCTCTGCACGACTATTAGATAAAATTCTTTCCTTTAAGATGATCTAATGATGTGATTCCTCTTTTTACAGGGTGAGGACAATGCGGATTATCAGAGAGAGGTGACCACAGCGGACAGGAGTCCATCACCAAAAGAAGCTTGGGTGAATAATTCAGCACCAGAGAGAGCTGAGGTCATGCCAACTCGAAGACAGGGCAAAGGAGATGATCAGGGACGTCTACTGGACCAAGGGTCATCCAGGTATAATTAACACGATGGGAAAGGGACAATCAATGCTTATTACGGCCCGCGTGCGTAGTACGACGAGAAGGTAATGTTTTGGCAGGCGTCTGTCTGTCTGTCCATGGGAGGGGGGGTGGTTAAACCAGTCTCTGGTCCCAGGGCCCTGCCCCAAAATCTGGTCCTAGGCCTTTTCTTTGATAAGGGGAGGAGGTACCCTGGCCTCTGATATCAAGTCCTTTCAGGGGTAAGGGGTGGTACCCCTAGTCCTGTGACTGGTCCTGTCCCAGGTCCTGCTAGGGAGGAGGCAGGGAGTGTGTATCCCAGTCAGGTGCTAGGACAGGGACCCCTCACCCAGCCAGGGCCAGGACAGGGGTACCTCTCTCGCCCTCACAGGATACGCTGCGGGCGGAAACCCTTTTAAGGTCACACAGGAGGACTTTCTTGTATTTGATATATTTCTATTTAAATTGTGGTTATATCTTTTTCAAAACAAGCCTAAAAGTTATTTGTGGCTCGAAAAGCGGACTCATGTTCAAAATAGTCTACACCAGCACAGATGTACACCGTGGTACCGTAGTTGGCGAGAGGGACCTCAAATGTGACTATGGATGTTGCTCTGGAAATGGGTTGTCAATTTGGATTGGTGATAACAGGGGATCTAAAAGTTAGGATGCATTTCTAAGATGTTTCACATGTAAATGTGGATGATTGAGTCAAAGCTTGGATGGTGCAATAATGATTTGGTTAGCATTGGTTACCCTCAGCAACTACCCCTTGGGTGAGTGATAATATGTGATTTGTTTAAAGATGTATTTTAAAGGTGTTTTCACTTTCTATGGATGAATGATAGGATGGGAGGCTACCATTGGTTACCTTAGACAATGGTATGATAATTAATAATTGAGAATTTGCAGAGTTGGAAGCATTTCTAGGGTATTTTATCATCTATGAGTGGATGATTGGGTCAGAGATTGGAAAGTGAACACTGGTGACCCTTGGTTCTTTCCGCCCTTTTTTGTGGTTTCCCCCATGTCAGTGTGCTCTTTCTTAAAGATCAGAAGTTAATTACCTTGCTTATACTTATAGCATATAGGTTTGTCATGGGAGGAATTTGAAGTTTTGTTGTGCATTAAGATTAATTTACCTTAATCTTACGTTTTGAATGCATTATGTTATCGATCAATGACAGGGCAGGAGTTTGGAAGATGTAATATTGGTTGGTGCATATTTCACTATTTCGTCAATGAGCCACCAAAGTGAAATTCTACATTTCTTGATGTTTGAACTTGTCTTCAATATCCAGACTTGGAAATATTCATTTTGAAGCAAATTATTTCAGGAAGATAACCAGATATCAAAAACACTACTTTCACTCACAGCATATTTGTTTTGGCCAATGTTGCAGGGAAGAGGAAGAGGGACAACAGACACAAGCACAGCTGAGAGTAGAAGATGGGTCTCCAATGAGCCATCTTTCATCTGGAGAAAACGAGGCCAATCCAAGCGGAAGTGGTGAGCAAACCACGACACCGCTTTCAGAGAGCAAAGATGGCGGGAAAAGCACCGGAGATGAACTGGAGGTGACATCTGATGGAAACGAAGGAAAAATTAAAAGGAGTAAGCGGCGCAGCAGTAAGGCTTCAACGATAAAAGCAAGTGGAAGGCCATCATCTGCAGCTTCTAGCCGACAGCCAATCCAGAAAGTGGTATACTACCAAAACCGCTTCATAACTGTGAGTATTGATCCTGTGACGGGTAAAGTGGTGGAGACAGGTGGCCCGGTACTAAATGCGGTAGGACCAGGAGGCGCTGGCTCAGTCACAGGACGCGGAGTATCAGGCAATGGTGATGGCTTTGGTGGCGGTGGACCGGGCCACCGGGATACTTCCAGTACTAAAGGCGGGGGCACCCGAGGCACAGGCGGCAACATGAGCGCCATCGAAATAGACACTATGCAACAAGACCCCTACCCTGGGGGTTCAGGAGGAATAGCTGGAAGACCCTCGGGAAACATGGGGTCGAACCAAGCTGGCAAAGCAGGGAAATTTGGACAGTTTAAAGTGCCCAGTTGCCTTAGAACCTGTGTCAAGTACCTCCAGGACAACAGGCTAGAAACTGGCTCAGCAACAACTAAAGAAGAACTGAAGGATAACAACAAAACACAAGACCAGACGAACATGTGTCTGAAAAAGGTGCTCAACATTATTTTTGTAACAACCGGAGTGTCCCTGTTTTTAGCTGTCGTCATTGTAATCATCTATACTTCCATAGGTAAGTGAATTTCTGTATTTTAACTAGAAATAGTTTAATATGATCTGTTATCTAAAAGCGTGAAGCCGTACCATAAATGGTTTCAATTAAGTTAATCAAAGAATTGTTTATTGAAAAAGTAAAATGTTGAAGGATTTACCTGGTCATATCAATACAAGGCCGATACATCTTAGTCAGGGTTAATGTGTTAACGTGAATCCTGATGTTTGGAAGTTCAAAGAAATATACAGTAACCGAAATCTGAAGGCAATGAATGAATTTTTAATACAAAGGCTTTGCTGATTTCAACATTCAACTTTGTCTCCTTCCTGTGCAATACGAAATATTATTGGGATGAATTCATTTTATCAAGAAGAAATGTGGTTGTTTGAACTTATTCATTGTAGCTTTGTTGCCACACAGTTATAATCAAGGCTTCACACAAAGACAGGCAATAAAGCGCCTTTATTACAAATATGATAAATTCTTGCATCTGTTGCTGCTCGTAACTGCTGTACAAATTCGTTTTCGAGCTGCAATTCATAGTATTCCTTTGTTACCTTGAATTTGCAATGGAATGCAGTATTTCAATACATCTGTAAAACGTCCGATTACGGGAATCTCTCAGTTTTAAGAAGAAATGAAATTTAGATAAAACTGGAAAATCAAAATCAATCTGAAACACGCCGCTTCAGAAGAGTAAACTATTGACAAGAAACCAAAGTATAAAAATTCTATTTTGATACATGTATGGTAGTAGCGGATCCAGAAACTTGGTACAGAGAAGCTAAAAATTAAGAAATCTGTATAACCATATCTTTTCATAATCTTATTTTAAAGCACCGGGGTGGGTAAGTTCTCCCGTTGCCCCCCCCTAATTTACCACTGCATAGAAATTTTAAATCCATTACTTTACAATGGATCAGCTCCTTAAATATAATGGGAGACAAAGTGTCTCTTCTTTCGTACATCAGGACACCAAAATATTTCATTTCCTCGTAGGTTCGCTGCCAGAACAGAAACTGTTCCTTCAGCATGGCACTGTTCTGTTTCACGTGATTCAAATTACTAAAAAATAGTCTGAATTATTGAAGACTTCTAGTAAGAAAAAGAAAATGAGATCAAAACGGGATCTCTTGTGAACATGTAACAACGCTTTAATCCCTTTCTGTACCTATTTACAAAGATAAAGCATTTGATATAGCTGAACAGAAAATGCTAGAAAGTCCCCAGAGTAAAAGCATCAAGTTTAATATTTAAACAATATTGTATTTGGTAAGGCTGATGCTTTTCGATAAGAAACAGAAAGGAAAGGCAATGGAATCAAGAATAATAGGATGATAAATAAGTACAGTTTACCCAAATAGACACAACCAAGGCTCGTACAGGGACCATCACAATCACCTCTTCCTATAATTGGAAGGATTCTATTTCATTCGTCATTTTTGGTGACCCACGAGGAAATTTTCAGAAAAGGATATTAATTTGTTTTGTACCTCTTGTTTATTTGATTATCAATTAAAGATCAGAAATTATCCAAATTAATGAATTAAAAATTGTACCTTCGCTGCCCAGATGTTTTAGAGCTTGCTTGTATTCCGTTCTATTCTAAAGTTTAAACTCTATTGTGTTTATTACTCCGTTGAGGTGGACATTTATGCTTCCAACACGCAACAATGATTAGATTAAAGTGTGGTATTCCATATTGCTGGACTGGTTTTATCTTGTCCCAACGGTGGTGTGAATTATACTTTCAATTCAGCAACGAAACACTGAATAGTTTACAGTAAAATAGGAATATGGTGTCTCTTTTAGATATTTAAGCAACAAATGTGAAAATGAAGAAGATATACAATTCATGGATTTTCTGTTTGAGAAAATGTGTCTCCAACAAGTTACATGCGATCAAGATGTCCAAACTGAGATAATATTACAGACATTTTCATGTATGTGGTTTCTAAGCTTCAGGTGCCTCTTTGCAATAATGGTTCAATGCTTTGAGTGAAATTCCCCCAATTTAGGAACGAGACCGTTTTAACTGGATCACTTGAAAGCTATTTCAAAAGGCAATAACAAAAACGATGATAAAGCTCCAGATCTGCAGGAGAAGGCACAATTTTCAAGTTTAAGAGACATTTGATGATTTTGTCTACTCGTAAGGAATCGAAAAGATTATATATTATTTTTGATATTTATAAACCAGGTAAATCGCTTCCGACATTGTAACATTACGTCTAAGTATATTAAGTATAATGTATTAATTTCAGCCTTTCTTTTTGTGTGCTGTGGTAACTGTTGTTGTAATTGTAGTTTGACGTTGTCTGAAATTTAGTTTTTGGTGAGAATTGAAAATGGAAATTGCTTTGCCCTTTGAAAGCCAGTGATTGTTGTCTCTGTTCTTAATAACGTTTTCATCATTTCCCACAATGCAAAGTAAATGTAATTTAGACACTCACGTCATTCTTCAATGATAGATTTCAAATCTCATAATGTTCGTTTCCATTATTTCCGCATTCGTAGCTGATAAATATTTACAAAAGGAACTTCAGTTTATTTAAGGAATCTCATCTACCTAATGCAGAAAATTTGTGAAATAAAGAATATTCACGAAAAAAAAATTGCTCGACAAATTCCAAAACCTCCAGCAGTAAGAGATCAACAATGTGGCTCAGCCCAATTCATTAGGAGACTTTGTAATTTCAATTGCTTTTCCGATAATTGTGGGCTTCAAACCCAGTGAACTGACGCAGTTGCATATGTGACACAACTGGTAGGCCTACTGGCAAAGAGGCTGCTCAGGACGATGTACCTCTGTCTCCCATCACTTTTAAACATGAGGCAATTTACTTAATGAAAATGTATTGCAAACTAATCACTGTTAGCAGAGGCATTTCCCTGTGAGGTCGGCCATTTTTGTTAACTTGAAGCGTTGGACATTCCCTTCAAGATTGGAAGGATGTCATGTTTGAACGGAGGACTTTGCAGCCTGTACCTTCTGGCGGGTGTTCTAATGCAATGAATGTTTTCTAGGAACTGGTAATTTTGCTAAAGAATTTTCTGAAACCCTTCAATGTTTTATTTTATCTGCATTGTTACAATCTGGTTTCCATGTACTTAATTTCATAGAGTAAGAAGATTGTTACATGGATAAGAATCATTTCCAAAAATTGTGTTTTTCATTTCGAACAGTTGACGTTTGCAATTTTCTAAATGTAGAGTTGAAGATTTTCTTTCCTCATTTCTGAATATGATAAAAGATGACATCACTTATTTTATCTGTATGATTTGTACATTTGAAACTGCAGCTGCTAAATCGAGCAATTTCATCTACTGGTCATTTTCGCAGACGCAAAGGAATACATACTGATGCAATTTATTTGATGAAATGCTGCCATGGTAACCAAAATATAATGGTTATATATAATGCCAGCATGAAACCTAACTTGTTTGGTTGATTTCATTGCTTTGGTGATGCAATGAAAAGTTAATGATGAAACATATACAGATAATTTCATGCAGACAAAATGGAACGTCAGCTCTACGTATGCTTTTGCCATCTGTTTAAAGAGCTATGAATCATCCACAACAATTTAACAATTCCCACACTGATCAAATATAATTTCAACAGCACAGTGCTTGCATTTGTTTGATATTATACATTAAGAATTCTTCAGTGAAGCATTCTCGAAAGTAGCATCATTCTAAAAGTACTAGATAATAAAAAAACATGTCATGTGCGGAATAATAAAGAATGGTAATTCAGAACTTGAGGTTCCACTGGAGTTTCTCTGTAATTATACAAAGTTAGTAATGTTGACATTAAAGGGGGTAGCCCTCCCGTAGACACTCACACAAAACTGAAAACATAACCTTACCTTGTACTATGTACCAAAAGAGGTTATCCGTATCATTTCTTTTGAGGCAGTCAGCCAAAGGCCAACATCAGTTTCATGAACCCAGTGTGAAATCAGCAAGAATAGACGTGATTGGCACATAAATTTCGGCAGGCAACGACGAGAGATTTATATTGCACAACTTGAGTCGGGCGTGGTAAAATGTTTTTCGAGTTACAATGATGCCAATAGTCCCATTTGAGTACTGGCTGTGAAATACATGACCCTTGAAAAACAAAGGTAAAGACGGTTTCTTTCAGTATTCAAACCGTCAGTACTGGTATCATGGTCAGGAGACCCATTTCACTGCTCATTGGATAACCCTAACACTGAGATTTGCACTTGAAGCAAAATAACTCCTCCCTGTTTCGCATTCAGACGATCTTGGAATAAGAATAAGGACGCAATGTCTTCTTGGAGAGTGAAGTTGCTTTCTGTGGGACAAAACATCAATCAGCAAGCTCAGAAAAGTAATTGTCCAGGAACAAAGAACGATTTCCATGCAAGTCATCATGAATGTGAGCTGGGTTGTTACATGGTTCACATGTCTTTTCAAAAGATGTTTTCATATATTCTATTCCAGTAGCAGCACCCACATTGAATATTTAAAAAATGATCCAACAAATACTTGGAAAGTAATCCAATTTGTGGTCTGTGTTTCTGAATAATTTTTAGCTGTTCTGAGTATTTGATATTTTTGATTTGATTAAATAGATAATGTTGTGAGTATTTGATTCAAGTCAACCACCAGCTGCTAATTGCAAATTCTCAAATTTGGCAGGGTGGCAGTGGAACATTCTATATGGAGAAAATAATAAATCAAAACATTCACAGATTTCACGGGTAGTATTTAAATGCTTACACGGGCCTCTCGAAAAATACTTATTCTGAAAAGAAAAGAAAAGTAACAAGGGGTTATGGATCATACAAAAATATAGTCCTTACACCTAGATGCTTGATAAATAACTAAAATTGAGACTTTTGAGTCCGTTTCCAGAAAATATTTTTTTTCTTTGTAGTTAACCTTGCATTTTGATCTCAGTAAGTTTATATTTCAATTACAGTTACAATAACTTATTTTAATGATCTGAAACCCCGTACCATTTGTTAACTTACATTTTAAGAATACAATTTTTAAATATTATTTGAGAAACAGTGTAGTCCGTGTACACACTGGAATACTCTAGACGAGGTAGACAAATTTTCATAGTGATTGTGAAGGTATCTGCAGAAAAAATGTACTTTTCTTCAAATGCTGTTAATTGGAATTATATACCTGCCTTCGACCATGCTGAACACCCTGTTAGTGTTTTGATCCACATTTACTCATAAAAATGCAAATTTTTGTAGGTAAAAATATTAAAACTAAAAGATTGTTAGGGGAAGGGTTCTTTTATTCGAATCTTCGGTGACAGTGAAGAAATACTAGATTCTTGGTTGTGAATGTATCAAGAAATTTTGTGTAAAAGATTTGTGAGGAAGGATTATTCCGCATTTCATCCACTGCAGTGAAAGCTTTTTTTCTGGGACAAAAGCCTCCTGCACCTCTTTCACTGTTGTGTATTGATATATATGTAAACTGATCCTTATGAAAATGGGTAGACATGCAAGTGTAACATGTGTACCAATATATGGATTGACGGTGTATATGGATGGAGGGTAATGCTTTTATTGATATGTGTTCTGTGCCTGTGAACTGTTGCTATGTGATTGTTACCATGGAGCAGATATGTATTTTTGTAAGTACAGATTGTTCTGCCGCCGTTAAAATTGGAATATTTCCGTGCTGTTTATATCACCTGCCATTATTACGCTCAGATGACCAGCCTATTTCATTTTAGTCAAATTCCAGTGATTACCAAAAATAAGGACAGTTATTTTGAACAGCAAATTTTAATCATTGATGCAGTGACAGATCGAGGATTTCCCAGCCGAGGGAGGGGGCGTCAACCCCCAAGGTCGGGGCGTCAACCTATTATTTGGCCAAATTTTTCTCGAAAAATGCATGAAAATGAAAGAAATTGGACCCAGGGGGCGTGTCCCTGGCGCCCTCCCCCTTAGATCCGCCAATGGGATGTTAATTTTATATTGGAGACAAAGAAAGAATAGCAGGAATATCTTACCATCTCTGAAAAATATTTATATCTCTTTTTAAATCATTCACATTGCGGTGGCAATGTCACAAATTTGTGCCGCTCCCAATGGCTGCAGACATTGGCAGCAGTAGAAATGGGCATGATGGTAACAAGCTCACATTACAATGACAATGCCCAATGAAAAATGTATTTCAATTTGTGAACAAGCTTTTAAGAATCCATTTTGAAAAAGATGCAATGTTGATTGATGGTCTGTCGGAGAAATATCGTATTATATTTCACGTTTTAACAATGGTAAAAACGCAAGTCCATAGTAATGGATCAGTCAGAGATAATGGAGAAATGAGACTTTGAATGTCTAGCCTTTTGGAGCCTGGACAAAAAACTGTCAGACGCACATCAAAGTTCGGAAGATGTAATAATTTCCATAAAATAAACAGATTAGATCACTTGTATAACACAAAAATGTGTGACTATCTTCCTTGTTTTATTTGCTGCTAGTTGAAACAGTCTCCTTTGTCCGCTTAATTAGTCTTTTCTTAGTGTTAATGCGCTGCAGCTTGAGCAGTTGTTAGCACTTGCAATTCCTAGCAATTCATTAAACCTATTGTGACTTTCAAAATGTTTCTCCAAATTGCTGGACTAGGGCTTAATGAAGTGATGGCTGAATTCAGCAAACCATCCATTTACAAAGCACCAGTTTATGCGTCGAATGTCCTTGTAGACCCGATCATATCAATTTACTAAACGAGTTGGTTGTCACGACGTGTAGAACAAATGTCCGTGGGTGTCTCCTTCAACAGAGTACGTGTATCGGTACGAAACTATTGAGTGCGACGTAGATCCTCACTTTCATGTCTGTGTAGATGCACTGTGAAATACTTCGAAAAATTCACTTTCACAAAATTGACAAAAAAGGACTGCCGATGAAATTATTGTTCCCCGTCTTAAAATTTATAACACATGACAAGAGTAAAACACGGAAGGAATTGATATTTTCTAATTGCGCGCAGGCGAGAAAGCACACAAGCGAGGGATCCACCCTGGCTTTGAAACCCAGGGCAGACAACACCAGAAGTCCAAAACAGGGGTATCAGTGGTCCTACAAAAAAGACTTGAGTCCTCCAAAAATTTTAAAAAAATCTAATTGTGGTGAGCCAAAATAGATATAATCCTATGGGAACTTGACGTTTCGATTCCACCTGTGTTCGGAATAGAGGAGAAAAGGCACCTGCAAATTCCATATTTTATCTTCTCTGATTTCTGTGAGAGACACAAGGGTCATATTCAGAATTTCCTTACCTGTGAACTACACAATCTGATGAGGTTACAAGCATTCGCACTTTATTGGCAAATATTTGCAATGTCACATATTTTACGAAGTGGTCTTTATGAGACCACAAAATGAGTCTCTGAATTGAGCATATTTCCATCTCTTTGTCTGTTTCCAAAACTAAAATGAGATTTCTGAAAGAAAAAACATATTACAGTGCTGAATAGCCATACAAGAAACTCAATCAATCTAATTCTATCTGAGAAAAGGTTGGGGTAGCGGGAAGTTTTGTTATAAACACTAAGAATTGTGTTAACCCTGATTAAAACGACAAAGGATTAGATGCAACTTAATCTTTTTAGATTTTTAGGGATATTGCTGACAGGAACGATGCTTTGAACTCCGTGGTCGATTATGATGATTATTAATAATAAAGGAAAGTGAGGGAGTTTAATATGTTTATTGTAAACTTTAACACATCCATCACATGTAGCGCGGAAAATATAACTTTGAAACAAAGTTCCTACCGCCACATTCTTTGTTTTCCAATTGTAACCTTAGTTGAATAAGTTAAATTAATGAAATAATAAAAACTATATCATTAGAAAGTGAAGTTCTATCACTTTATTAATAGACTATTAGTGTATGGGTCAGTGTTCTATCATTAAACTAACGGACTATTTGCAGATGGGTCAGTGATCCTCAGATATTAGATTCTACAGTGTGCTGTTCAGAGAAGTTACAATGAACCATCCATAATTTACAGGAACATGAGAGCTATCAGAATTATTCCATTAATTAGACTAAATTTAGATCTAACTGGATGAATATCGAAAAGCAGCGAATGTCATCAGTGAAATCCATCAGTGAAAATGAACAGAAATATCAAAAATTGACCCGACATGACTGACAACATTCACGAGCAACAACGGCTATACCAACTTACTCAGAGAATGTGAAGGTGCCAGCAACAATTATAATACACATAAATTCCTTGAATTTACAGCTGGATACATCTCCAGCCAAAACAATGTTTTGAGATTTCAAACAAATCAGCAATGAGCAATTTCAATTTATTTGAGGTCACTGATATCTAATCTTGTGATCTATGACAGCCAATGAGGCAGGGAACTGATAAATTTAGAACAAAAGTAAATGGAGAACAGTGAAAAATCCCAAATCACTTAAAGAGAACCACAACATTGTCCATGTCATACGTGAATGACTTCCATTGTAATTCCATTTTTTTCTTCGAAATAAATGACTAATTTCATACTTCAGGATGAAAAATTTAAATTCTCCCCCCCCCCATTCTATGATGCATCACACGACATTTTGTTCAACATAATGTTGGGCAGTGATGTGGAACTTTACTTTCTTCCCCACAACCATGACATTATTTATGTTCAAGATAAGTAAGATCTTTTTAGTGGTGGCGAGTATTTGACCAATTTATTTTATTAAAAAATACACGCGAAGCAAACTGTGACATTGTCACAGTAGAAATTTCAGAAAGGTTGGCTTTGCTGCTGTCACATAGATTACTTACTCAGTCAGAATTACCTCAGTGTCAGTTCGGCACTTAGTTTTCTGCTTTATTGCACCAAATGTCACATGAAGCAGAAATCCGTAGACAAACTGATGCCACTTGCAGCTTCCCTATAATGTATTATAGCCTTATGCTGATTGTGTTTGCATCATGAAATATACATGTATGGTTCACATGTACGCCTGGTGCCACTCTAAAAAACACAGGAATAGTCTTGTGCATATAATGTGATTCTCAAGGGAGACATACATTATTGATGCAATGAGAACGAATGGGGCAGTAGACACGCACGTTTTTATTCCATCGCAAGGCATTGGGTGGATACTTATGCATCTATTTCGCATGAGCTGTTTGTCTAGCTGGCAGAAGATGTGGAGGTAAACTTCCTTGAAGGAAATTGGCATCGGATTGATCTGCAGTAATTATGGTACTAGGAGATTCAGCTCACATTATCGAATGAAAAGTAAGCGCACATTTTACTTGTGAGCTATATTTATTTTCTGGACACAACAGTTACTCTCAAGGTGAACATTTTAATAGTTGACACTTTATCTATTCCATCAGCAAATGGTTTTTTTCAACCTGTCAAACAATCAACTGGTCGCAAAACTTGCTGTCACCAGGTATGGGCGTAGACACTGTGAAAGAATGTTGGCAAAGCTGCTAACTTCGATGTCCTTGAATCTGAAAAAAGGTTCTGAAGACCAATGTTGAAACAGAGAACTCAACACAAGTACAGATAGAAACACATTCGTGATGATGTCAACAAAAGATTCCTAGAGGACAAGAATTTGGAAAGCTAAATAACGATGTTAAAAATACTGTTCCAAAAGGTTTTAAAAAATAAAGATTTTAAAAATACCCTTCCAAAAGTTTTGGAAACGGATAGCCTGAATTGCTGCTTCAAAAACGTGCACACTTGGGCTTTGTAGTTGGACGAATTTTGTGTTCGCACAAGGGTGAATTTATTAAGTTACAAATGAGCTTGAAAGGTACTGCTCGTCAGTTGTTTCTTATTCGGAAAGAATAAAGAATAAAGTCATGATGTGACTTCTGGAGTGATAGACTAGTACCGGAATCGCAATGTTGAGTGAGGAAAAGAAAAGCATAATAAGCTCATGGAAAAAGCGAGTGAAGTAGAGTATCCTGACAGCAATGAGGTTCTGTTGATATTGGTAAATACTTCTTTAGTGTCCATCTGCAGACAAAATTAATCAGACCTGAGTAAAACCCAAAATAGGTTAAACACTGTGTGTAAACTGAACTTGACCAGAATGCTGGTCTATGCTATTTTCACCCTTCTTTATTGGTGTACTGTTCCAGACAAGATAATATTTACACAATGTAGCTGTTGAACAAAGTTACGAAATACATGCAGATGTGCCTCACCATTATTAGATTTGTCTCACCATAATTCCAGGATAACAAATATTACATATTTCGAAATAATAGAGTTCGTATATTTCTACATTCACGGAAGGGACGACTGTATACAGGATGAATACATTAGCAACCTTTTGCATAAAAATGACAAAAAAAATTGTAAAATCAATCAACACTTTTTTTTAAATTTTGGAGGACACAAGTCTTTTTTGTGGGCCACTGATACCCCTGTTTTGGACTTCTGGTGAGTCTACCCTGGGTGGATCCCTCGCTTGTGTGTTTCCTCGCCTGCGCGCAAATCAATCAATACTTTATTTTTGCAATGAACCTAGGACACTTGCAGAGACCTTATCGTCATCTAAAATCTACTTGTATGTTTCTGTAATACTGCAGAAAGGTTGATTTAGATTCTGTTTGTGCTTCCTGTGTTGCCTTCTACTACGAAACCAACAAAAAGTTGTAACGTGACAAACATACTGCAAATGATGATAGAAGATAGATGAGAATAATAGTTTTTTGACTTGTGATAGGCCCAGTAAAGCAAATTTTCGAAGATATAACAAACCTAGAAGAAGTGAACGGAGACAATCATAGCTTAAAGGTATCGGTAAACTGGTCCAATTTTACATGTTCTTTTCTATCCTAAATTTTAGTACATGTCAATTCCATTTTTGTACCTTGTTTTTAACCACGTAACAAAGATTTGTATATTCTCTGACACTTTACTCGGGAAAACGGAAAATAAAGTAAAAAATAATGGTAGATTATGTGAAATATACAAAATATAAGTGATGTAGTTAAAGCAGTATCTTTCGAGAAAAAAGTATCATAGAACCGATACAAACCAGTATATCCGATGGGATTATTGCATGTCAAGTTTTGAACCTCTTTATTGCGGAAGGCGAGATTTTCAAAGAAGAATCATCAATCTTGGAATGAGTTCAGTTGAGATTTTGATTGCATGGATTTTTATTGAATGCCAATTCACCGTCACTTTATTGTCGATCATCATATATTTTGACATATTACTTCATAATCATAATTCAGATCCTATGAAACTGTGAAAGCTCAAAAGTCGCTCTGAAGCCTAATTAAAAATAAACAAAAATACCTTCAGTTTTAATTATTATACATTTTTATGCAAAAACAAAGTCTACTATAGTCACGTTCAATGCCTTTGCTTGAGTTTGGCAGAAAGATGAAAGAATACAGCACATCTGTTTTTCACTGAACTTTTGCTGTTTGATAATACGCAGATACTGTAGTGTTTTGTTCTGGTAACAGACGTGGAAATGTGAATGCTATTTCGTGTTTTTTTTAGCAAAATACGCTGTGGACAATTTTGAATATTTCCATTTTCCTCAGAATAGCATTTAATCTTTTGGAACCGAGATTCTAGATTTTAAATGATATTGCTACGGTGTATAATTCAAACATTTGTATAAAATTTGGGAAACCCCTTTTTGCACATAAAATTTATTGGTACTCTTGAGCCAGGACCAAGATGACATAATTTTCTTCTCACGACCCTGTGCAAGTTGATGTCACTTGTGATGTAATGCAATCAACCAGTCAATAGTCTTGCAAATGAAGGCGCTTATACCGAAGCCAATACTCTTACATACTGTGTATGGATTTGGCAATTCTTTGTACTGTTTGTCTATTGATTGTGGAATGATTTTGCTCACCATCTGCTTCCTGACTTCTGGCATCAACCTCTATTCAACTTCCTGGAAAGTTAAGAACTGTATCATGCATAGCATTAAGGTCATAATATCGTCACCTTGCAAGTCAATATCGTAGTTGAATATCAGATTTAAATGAAAGTCAAAATTCAGAAATCACTCATTACTCTTCATGAATTCGTGAGTCTTATTTTCAAAATAAAACCTTAGCAATCCGACACATCAGGAAATACCTGGTTCATTTACTGTGGATGTCAACTGTCCAAACAACGCCCAGCCGAGACCAATGACCTATGTAAAGTTCAAGAATTTTCCCGAATACCCTTACAAATAGACATTATCGACGGGTGTGACCGAGAATTCACCCGAATGTTTTGGTGTATGAAGGTTCGGCATCAGTTATATTCTTACGTTTTCATTCACCAGAAGATGTCGACGGTTTTTCCACTTCCAGCATAATGAGACAATTTTTACATCTTCGTTTAGTATATGACCATTGAGAGAATATTTTGAAGTCAGCTCCTAGATTACGATGGACAGTCCCATTCATGCCATGTCAGTGCTCGGTGATTTAGAATTCACCGAATTCTATGGTTCTTGTCATGCAGTGAAGTGGTCACCTGAATAGAATTGTTGAAATATGAATTCTCCCTTTGGACTTCCCATGTTGTAGACAGTGAGGTAAGTGCGAAGTGGTTTCATTCAAGCGGTAAATGACTCTTGTTATGCAGAATGACTCTGCTGTGTACTCAGCTATTCCAGAATTCATGAAGTCAATCATTCCATATTTCACACTGTATTAAATGATCATTTTCTGATGAATGCATTCGAATCCATACATCCATTTCACACACGATTGTCCAAAATGAGAAGCCTGCTGCTTGTACTGGAAACTACTCAGTCTCCGGGGTTGTTATCTTGTATGGGAAGTGAAAGAAAACTGTGCAGCTGGTGCAGCCTAAATGGTTCAAGAACGAGGGTAGAATTGCTTCCGGTAATGGACTTAAGTAATTGAAACATAGCGATTGTAACATGTCATAAAAATATCCCCAAATTGAATTATACAAAAGTATGTCCGCACACTATTAATTTTGATATGCACGTCAGCGCTGCGGATTATAATTTCATAAATATCACATAGCCATTTAGTAGAGGAGAGCAATAACCCATGGTCATCTGGTTGAATGACCTGATAGAAACAGTCATTATCGAAAGACCTATCTATCCTGTTATGGCCTCATAGGCCACATTTAGTCCCACAAGGGGTATTTTGGGTTACAACCTCTCCAGGTCTGAAGCTCTGTTTGATTGTTGAGCCCTGTTCAACTATTCATACTGTTGCAGACCATTACAGTTTCTGATGTTTTATGTTCTCATGAAGCATTATATCGCTTAATATAGTTCTCAAATCACCCACTTCTCGTGAACGAAGTAAATATTCTGTGATAATAAAAGGCAAAAATTCTTTCACTTACATTTTAAGCATTTATTGTTATTTCAAACATTTTATTAGGTAGGGTAAACGGCAATTGTTTGTACACTGAAGTTTTTTATCATAAATGTCACAGCAGTAAATTAAAATCAGATCTACAGAACAAATCAGATTAATATCAATTGAAACCGTAATTCAGTGGGAGAAGAAATATAATTCCTTTTCCATGATAAGAACTCTTAATGATAAATATTCAAATTAAATTTTATTAGACTTGAAACCAATTTTACAGTCCAGCTGTCAATTTGATAGTGATAACGTGATTAAGTTGGGATACAATGTGATTTTGTTATTTTAAAAAAATATCTTGGAAATAAAAAACATCATAATGACTCACTAGTCAAAGGAAGATTTTTATACCTATCACTTTCCCTGACCATTACTGGCCTTTACGTAAGATTTCATATTTACTGTCGGGATCCAGTTCACAATTGTACAAACATGAATTAAAAATTTGGATCCAAATAAGTTTTAACTTAGCCTGCACGCATATTAGATTACACTGGGCTTTTAATGAGTTTTTAGTGCATCTTCTCCACACAGAAATCCCATTTAATGTTCATATGGTAATTTTTTCAGTACTCAGATGAAGAAAATCCCCAACACAAATACTCCAATTTTGGCTATGACAAAAACTTAGTTTTCTAATTCTAATTCTTAATTTTCTAATTAGGACAGTTTGCCAGGGGGTGGTGCAGTTTTTAGATTTGAGAACATCCCTCCTCCAAAATTGGAACTTCTCATGGTAAACTTTGACTTTGGATTTGAGGCCTGCAAAACAATTCTCAAATTGAAATCTCATGGAAAACGTCGGGTTTGAGGCAAATCCAACTTGTTTGTTGACGGCGAGGGCATCTTGAACCCCAGATCTTGGGCGTCTCGTTAATAAATTATTAATTTTGCAAAATATGCTTCTGTGGACAGACAGGAAAGAAATGAAATGTACAGTTTCATGTGTCCTTTTTAGCTCTGACACAAGGTTATCTTTGGTTTGTTTCAATGCCTTCTAAGGCCTGCTGTCAGTTTATCTCTCATTTAGGGTTTCGCCTGAAATACAGAAAAGCAGTACCGTCGTGTTATTGTCGGATGTCTTCCATCACATTAATGCTTGATGTCAATTTTCATTAACCTCTTTTCTTTGCTTGGAGAATAACTACAGACGAAACGAAAGTGTCTTTTACGTTTGATCCGTGTGATATGACAAGGCGTGCGTCTTCAGGAGAGTGATGCTGAAACTAAATGTCACCTGTGTGATGAGATTTTTCAAATAAAATTTCACAAAAGTTCGATAATGCGTGACATTTCAATAGGTCGGTGAGAGGTATCGAAGAGAAAGAAGAAATGAAGATTTCTCTTTAATACTCTCTATCTTGTCATTCCAGAGTTTTCTATAAAAGAGCTTCACACGATTAGAAACATCATATCTTCGGAAAATTCTTATTTGAAGTCAGTAACTGGATCTAAATTTTACGTAATTTGCGCCGGGATAGGAAGGGAAATATTTTTGAGAACTTTTTATGTTCCCAGCTCCAAGGGAGAACCACGAAATATCATAGAGCACTTTAATGCTAACGGAAGCAGGTGCTCCGGACTGTGGAATACTCATTGACATAAAAGGCGACGAAGACTCATCCATCAGTGTTAATTTTTAAGGAATTAATATTACATGACAGAATTTCGTCTGTTGCTTGCAGTGCACAGCTGAGTTCAGCATGAGGACAGCAAATACATGCATCGCACTGTGTTTCTTTTGAGGTCAACATGCCTTTCAAAGTAGAAGCGGGGACAATTCCAAAAGTTGAAAATAGCAGCCATCTGATGGATAATATGGTTCCCCAAATCAGTGCACATACCTTTTTATTAAGGCAATGACCTTTCTTCTATTGATCTATGCCTGTTAATCAGTGGACCCAGTCGACGTTTTAGGCTCCAGTCACCAGATCATAGAGTGCGATAAGGTTGTCTGTTTTCTGCCAAGTGGGACCTGCTGCGCAACATAATTCCTAATGGATTTGTCTATTGTATCACGTTTATACTCGAAAAGTTTTTCACAGAGACAGACTTGACAAATCGTGATGAAAGCTATTGTGAACGTATTTGTGCTTGCATCTCAGCATATGGTGTCCAGAATTGTGGACAAGAATGACAGTGGATCCATCCCATTTTATCGTGTCTGAGAAGTCGATCAAAAAGCAAGCAGAAACGCTCTCTGCAGTTTAATGTGCATATTAGAACTAGGTTTTTGAAACCATGAATTTGCTTAATTTAGCAAAACAATTGTTATTGATTGCTGTTGAAAGTGGTGCTCGAAAGCACAACGAGAGATTTGAAGTCGAATTTGCTTTCGAATAGACAAACCCTGAATGTAGTCAAATCTGCTCTGCAACTCTTTTTGATCAGTTTTTCTTCTTCGTTGAATTCGGGGGTCACTGGAGTATAAATATAAAGATCATGTCTGTTACCTGTGTCTTGCAGGCTCAGTGGCAACACTTCTGTCTCTCACACAAGAAATTACAGGTTCGAATTGTCCCTTTGATTGTATTTTGTCACTGAATTCGTTGAAACTATTGAATACGTTTAGGGAAAACTTAAGTGTAACTCAGTAAAATTGTTTGGAGGAGGGAAAACAATTTGGACAGCTGTCTCGTCATGAAGACCGTATATAGATGACGTAGATCAAACGGTAAGGAATTACTATTAATTTATAAAGTTAGTATTCATCAGATACAGATATTTACAGTATTTACTCACAGTCCATGTGTTGCTTTCTTATGATGAAACGAGACGGTAACCTACTGGTATACAGCATAGTCTCTGCAATAGGTTTCCCGGAGGTCACTTTTTCCAACTTTTGTGCCTGAGTCCAAACTGGCAAAATCTGAAATTCCCATATTTGGGAGGGGGTGGTCAGTGTTCAAACCTTTTGTTCCTAAGTCCAACCAAAGAGCCATAAATTCCAATTTTGATAGGGAGAGGGCAGGACGAGGGGATGGGTGGGTGGTGGTGTTTTTCTCTAAGACATCTGGTGACAGTTTTGGAAGAACTATTAAGGTTGCTGTACCCACATGACCGAATCATCGCGAATGAAATAAATTATAGTGCAAATTGTAGAAAATGATAATATGAATCACTCTGTGAAGTTTGAAGAAGGTTCATCATTCTGTTTTTGAGTATTTGAATGATGAAGTTGGCTTCCAGGTCCATTGAAATCAATGGTAATCTGTATTCTTCTCAACATTGACACGGTGAAATTTCTTTAAACTTTACACTCTGTTTTAATTGTTAAAATGGTATTTTTTCAGACA